>KE510309.1:30595-43474 GCA_000441515.1 Elaeis oleifera | reverse complement strand
ATAATAGGATCTTAGATCTAGAGATTCTTTGATTTTATAAGATAAATTTTGATTTATTTTAGTCTTCCGCTGCCTGATCTTGAAAAAGTTTCAAGATCTAACGCTGAAACTCTGGATCTGGTTCCTTCACTAAGGTTATGGACCACATAAATTAAGGGTGCAAGTCCCTTATGAATCTTCTTGATAGTTATTATCGGGCGCCACCTTGATTTGATCAATTTAGGTATGTCCATTGATTAGAGGATCTTTTGTTTCATATGGGATATCCTTGGGTGTGTTTTGGGGTGTCTAATTATGGGTGCAAGGGCTCTAATTGTTGGTTCCTAATGGGCTTCGTAATGTAAGTTGGATAACTTAAGTTAATAGGAATCCTAATGCAAGTAGGACTTGTATTATGAGATTGAATAAGATTCAATCCTTATGTCTATTTAAAGGGATCTCCCCTAAGGTCCTTAGAGCATCCAAACTAGCAGCCCTTTACACCTAAAGGCTCTCCCCATGCCCTCTCTTCCTCTCCTTTTCTCTTCTCTTGGGTGTTCTACATGCCCTTCCCTTGGGATACGCATCCCAAGATATTCCATACCCAAAGGAGTTTGAGTGCCTCTTCCTTGCTGGTTTCTAGCATCTGATAGTAGCACATAGCAAGGAGAAACTCTAGAGAAGAGGAGAAGAAGAAGATCAAGGAGAAAGATCAAGTATTGATCGCGATCCAGACTTCATTCAGATTCAGCAGTCTAAATTTTGGAGATTCAAAATTTAGATTATAGAGGCCTGTTCCAAGCTGATCCCAAGTAGATACTCGTAGAGGTTGGATACTTGCACGGCTAATAGAGAGCCTCATTTCTTTCAGATCTAGATTTGAAAAAAGGGATTGCGAAATAGGTATGTGATTTGATCACAATCTAAATTTCAGCATATATCAATTTCGGCATATGAAATAGATCCATGTGATTTTATATTTTTATACATACAAATTTAATTTAAATTATTTAATCTTATTCTCCGCTGTGATATTTAGAAATTAAATTTTGAAACATATATGCATGCTTCAAACTCCAAATCCCAACACCTACAAGGGAGGTGAATTGTGCACCGATCTCGAATGGATGGATCACTATCCTCTATGATGATCTTTTGATCAAGAGTATTTAAAAATTAACCACTAATTAATATATATCTCAAATTCTCAACACTTTAAGAATATACAAAAATCATCTTTGTTAATTTTTAAGATAAATCATGGACACATAAATATGATTAGAATGAAAAAATCTTTTTTGATAATAAAATATTATAAGTACAAAATTAAGTCCTGAAATTATAAAATATGTCAGCCAACAATTAACTTCTAGGGTACAAATCTAACAGAAATCCCATAATTCTCTGATTAATCATTATTTCCATTTTTCTACATGTTAAAATCATGAATTTTGGTTGAATAATTATCTGATTTGATCAAAAATTAGATGCCCTATTTTTTTTTTTGCCATTTCATCCTTTTTCTGGTGCCATATGCCATCGCTACTTGTTGAGAAAGGAGCTCTGATTGCATTGATGTGGCCCATGTCCCTGGCCATGGCCATTGTCAGTCGATGCTCTCCTCTCCCTTGGGAATGAAGGGTGACCACAGGTGCTCTATTCCATTTGGAAAATGAGGAAGAAAAGAAAAGAAGAAAAAGAAGAAAGAAAAAAAAGAAGAAAAACAAAGAAAGAAAGACTTTCTCTCTTCTTGCTCTCCTCTTTCTTCTCTCTCTACTTTCTCTCTCCACTTTCTCTCCTTAATTTTTTTGTCCACTTTCTCTATCTACTTTCTCTCTCTAATTTCTCTCTTTAAAAATTTTCTCTCACTAGATTGTTCTCACTCTTAGGGTTTTCTGAAATTTTGGGAAGATTGATGATATTGAATGATCCTAATGAAAAGATTTTTATCCATAATCCTCGGGTATTATACTAACATCCACCTTGATCAGACTACAAATCACTAGATTTAATCATCTATATTTTTTATTGAATTATCTGTATAGTAATTCAATCATGTTTTGATTTAAATCATCTTGATTGGACCAATCGAGATGTCGGATTGTATCGTCTAATTAGTTCTATTGTATCTTATTAATTTTTTTCTCCTTTGAACTTCTCCCTCCACTTGATTTATGAACTCAATAAAAATTTCAGTCCTATCACTTCGAATCTGATTTGACCTAAGTAGCCGACTCTGAACCATCTATGTTCTAATTAGACCTTGATCGGATGAAATTAAATTATTGAACCAATCTAAATCATTGGATGCAACTATCCATCAATCCTTTCTTTCTTAATTATTCATGCTTTTGTAGTTATTAGACTTGATTTTGCATAGGGTTGTGGATGTCTGATAATGAGTTTTCATGATATGATCTATGAATAAAGATTTTTGAAAAAGAATTTTAAATTATGTGGATTTATTAGAACGCATATAAGGTAAGTAGTATTTCACTTTTACTAAATTTATCTGATAAATTATAACTTGATGAATTTTGAACTGTATTAATTCGTGATATGTATATGATAAAGTTATTTATAAATATTAAATATTCTAGTTTCTTTTGAATTAATTATGATGATGTATAATCATAAAGAATGATATGATTGATTGATTTGATTATCATTTACTTGTATTATTATCAAAATAAATATGAAACTAGATGATGATATGAATTGATAATCTGACTATGTAGATGACCCCATCAATGAAGATTAATATATTAGCAATTGATTTATTCTGAGAATTTATGTCGCCAGCGACAAACTGCTAGCATGACCAGCGACAAACCACCAGCGAGATTAGTAATTCCAATGAACTTTGCTCACTACAAGATAATACGTGGTATTATAATCCTGCCACAAGAAAATATTATTATAACTCATGATTGATAAAATAACTTGGGAATTTGATGAAATTGAGATTATGAACATAAGTTATCTTTATGATGAATTGAAAATTCAACGTACGAATATTTGATATAGTGTGATACATCAAGATTTGAATTTCTGAACTGACATATATAATATATTATTTAGTAAACTGATATATATAATATTATTGCCTGATGTATTTAGTTAAAGGTATACATTACTTACTAGGCTGTTTAGCTCATGACAAGTTTCTATTTTTTTATAGATTCAGAAATTAGCTTGATGCAGGATTTTAATTGAAAGTGCAATTAAAGATAGAGTTAGTCTACTTTATTTGATTTAGGATTTATAAGAGTTGATGCAAGATCTTATTTGATATTAACTTTATCAAATATTTATTTCTTTTATTGATATTGAGTTTTGATTCTATTATTTGAATTAAGATTTGAAGATTAATTATTTAATTTAATTTTATTATTTGTTTATGATATCATGATAAGATGCTTTGCGTGTTTATGGAAAAAATTTCTATGAGAATACGGCAGTTGCCGCAACTCTCAACTTGCAATCTCGGATCGGAGGTATGATAGCATCATTTTATTCAATAAATGAATTAGAAGTTTATTTTTACCATTACCTCAACTTGATGTATTGATAAAAAGATAGATCTTGTATATTCTTTAGGATCTTATCCTAAGAAGTGTGTCGCCGTCACTTGCTCGATCTAGGTGCTGGAGTCAAGGTGGCTGACCTTAGTAATTTAGCAAGTGGGTGTTGATTACCTGAGGGAAGTGATAGAAGGAAGCTCTTACATGCCAGCACCATTACTTGCCAAACTGACTTATTAAATTTAAATATTAAGCCGAGCTGCCAGTGGGCCTTATTTTTTTCAAACAATTTTTATGTTATGGAGAGTGAAAAGAGTTATGGACTGGCTAGAAGGCTTTAAACTTTGAACTCTAGAAGTAGAGAAGTATAAACATGTAGATTACCTGCAAGTATATTAAGCTTGCGATCAAGATTTATGGACCAGCTCAAGTCATTTCAATTGCGATGGATATAGACATGCTTTGGATTTATCCACAGCTAGTATCATGCAATGGTTCAGCTTGTATCTTTTGTGCAAAGAAGGATTCACCTTCCTTCCTATAAATCCACCGTTAGGTTGCACAATAGCTGTTTCAAGATCTACACTGACGGATGAATTGAAGTTGGGAGTGCTTCACATCCGTGCAAGATGCCATCTAATGGTTGACATCACCAAAAAAAGATTAATCATTCTTTGAAAGATACCATCTGAACCCATCATGTAATGGGCTCAGCAAATCCCCAAATACTGTTTTATTATATGGAAGAAGTTTGTTAACGAGTCTATTCTGGAGGATTCTCCGCTCTACGAATCCCTCGTTTTATGGATGCAGCTTTGTTTTAAATATTTTCAGTTGTGGAAAGCATCTCAAAAGATCTCTTTCCCTGTAAAGCTAAGTGAGAACATTTAGAATCTAATGAGTATTTATTCATCTTAAAAGGCATCACAAGCAGCCTTTCAGCCTTTCTTTTAGCCTCTTGCTTTTCCTGCTTTCCATTTTTCCATCTTTCGTGAGGTGGTTTCATCTGATCAACAGTTCCAGCCAGTGGGCTCCGTAATTCCACCATATCGACTGCTATCACAGCTGTCATCAATTGTTATTACAGTTATAATGACAGTTATTTGTCATCTTACTTGAAAAAATAACTTATAATAACAAAAAATTAGCAAGACTAATAATCCAAACTACTGTTCATATCCCCACTTGTTCCGCTATGGAAGCTTTCTTTTGTCAAGGGTTATAAAAGTTTTCTATTAAGGTCGTAAGATTTCTATAAGGGCTGTTCCGTTATTTTAAACCTCGGCTGCGATCGAGCCTAGTGGCAATTTTTAATGGGTGGGATTTGCGGTGTACTAGATTTCTGCGGTTGATGATGGCGGAAGTGCACGCGGAGGAACATCGATTCCTTTGGAGGACTACATGCGAGCCCCGATCATCATCAATATCTTATCCCTTCCTTGTTGCTCCCCTCCGGATTTTACCTGCCCCTTCAAAATCGTTAACAAAAACCTCAAGTCCGACAATCGGTATAACAATTTAATTTCTTTTATTATTTTAATTTATATTCATTACTAGAATAATTTTTTTTCTTAAGATAAGGATTAGCAAATGACGCGTCACCTCACCCCCGGGCATCCAGCCCAGCAGCACCACCGCCACCCACCCAAGTTCCAATCAGCAGTTCCCGTGTCCCCTTCTCCTTTAAATTTAGTGGCCTCAAAGATTTAAACGACCTTTACCCAAAAAAAAATGTAAACGACAGTCGAAAATGAAGCAGAAATTAACGTAAATTTAAATTAATTAAATAAAAGGGCACAGCCTTGGAGTGGGACTTCAAAAGAACCCTCCCGGGCTGAGATCCTTTGATCACTATCTCTCTTCATCTGCCCTCTCGCTAAGAGCCCGGCAGGGAGGCAAAATCCTGCAATAGCTGCAAAAAAAATCTCAAACCAGAGAGTGGGGATAAAGGAGGAAGGAGGATAGAAACAAGGGAAAGTCCAAAGTGGGCTTCATCTGTTGGGAAAGGGAAATAAAGAAAGAGAGGGGAGCGGAGGGGAGGGTCCATGCTTGGGAGACTGGGAGCTCGTGCGCTACTCTCGAAGCTCTAATAGACCGCTCTGCCGGGCGCTGCTTACCATTCGCTGCACAAACAAACCAAAACACATGCTCCTCGATGTCCTAAATCCCACCCTTCTCCCCTCTCGTTTCCCCACCACCTCTGCCCCCCTCCTTCCCTTCCTCCTTTAATTCCTACCTTCTCTCCATCCACTCCTTCCTTCTTCTTCAGTCAGTAGTGGCGTCTTCGCAGCAGAAGCGAGACCAGCAAATTAGTGGAAGAAGAAGGAGGAGGAGGAGGACAAGAAAGAAACCTAAGAAAATGATAACCCTGTCGGATTTCTACAACGTCATGACGGCTGTCGTGCCGCTCTACGTGGCCATGATCCTGGCCTATGGCTCGGTGAAGTGGTGGAAATTTTCTCCCCGGACCAGTGCTCGGGCATCAACCGCTTCGTGGCGCTGTTCGCGGTGCCGCTGCTCTCCTTCCACTTCATCTCCACCAACGATCCTTACAAGATGAACCTGCGGTTCATCGCCGCCGACACGCTCCAGAAGCTGATGGTGCTGGCGATCCTGACGGTGTGGAGCAATGTCAGCCGCCGAGGCTGCCTCGAGTGGACTATAACTCTCTTCTCCCTCTCCACCCTCCCAACACTCTTGTCATGGGCATCCCCCTCCTCAAGGGTATGTACGGCGGCGACTCCGGCAGCCTCATGGTCCAGATCGTCGTCCTCCAATGCATCATCTGGTACACCCTCATGCTCTTCATGTTCGAGTACCGCGGCGCCAAGCTGCTTATCACCGAGCAGTTCCCCGACACCGCCGGCTCCATCGCCTCCATCACCGTCGACTCCGACGTCGTGTCGCTCGACGGGCGCCGCGACGCGCTCGAGACCGAGGCAGAGATCAAAGAGGACGGCAAGCTCCACGTCACTGTCCGGCGGTCCAACGCCTCCCGGTCGGACGTCTACTCCAGGAGGTCCCAGGGGTTCTCCACCGCCACCCCTCGCCCTTCCAACCTCACCAACGCCGAGATTTACTCGCTTCAGTCGTCCCGCAACCCGACGCCGAGAGGCTCCAGCTTCAACCACACCGACTTCTACTCCATGGTCGGCAGGAGCTCCAATTTCGGTGCATCGGATGCCTACGGCGCGATGCCGACTGGAGCAGTGAGGGGGCCGACGACGCCGAGGCCGTCCAGCTTGAGGAAGAGCACGGCACCGCCGCAGCTGGCGCGAACGCGGCCGGCGCAGGTGCCAAGGCCCGCTTCCACTACCAGATGCCGGTGACCGCCGGGACGCCCCACTACCCGGCGCCGAATCCCTCCGTGTTTTCGACGGCGGCGACAGGCGGTCCAAGAGCTGCACCGATGGGCGGCAAGAAGGCTAACGGGCAGTCCCATTTGTTGAAAGCGGAGGACGGAGGGACGAAAGATCTCCACATGTTTGTGTGGAGCTCCAGTGCGTCTCCCGTCTCCGATGTATTTGGTAACAACCAGGAGTACGGTTTGCCGGCGACGGATCCTTTGGCTGCCAAAGAAGTTAGAATGACGGTTTCTCCAGGCAAAGGTACTCTACGTTTAGTCCATGTTTTTCTATGCATATAATTCAGGTTTCTTAGCTTGATAAAAATATTGAGCTTCTTGGATCGAGTTATTCCAGTGGTGGATGGGCGCAAGGAGAGGGATGATTACATGGAGCGAGAGGACTTCAGCTTCGGAAATAGGGGAATGATGGAGAGAGACGGTGCGCATGAGGGAGGTGGCGACGAGAAGATGCATGAGAGCACCAAAGGAGGAGGGAGAGGCACGGTGTTGCCCCCGGCCAGCGTCATGACGAGGCTGATCCTCATCATGGTGTGGCGGAAGCTCATCCGCAACCCCAACACCTACTCCAGCCTCATCGGCATCACCTGGGCCCTCGTCTCCTTCAGGTAACCAAATCCTAACTGCCAAACTAGTTATATTCATCAAATTGGTGCATCTTTTTCCCTTTTTTTGTTTCTGAAAAAATTCCATCCATAGTATGTCTCACTTTTGCTTTTGCTGGTATTGCAGATGGCATGTTCAGATGCCCGCCATTATATCGCAGTCCATCTCCATACTGTCGGACGCAGGCCTTGGCATGGCTATGTTCAGCCTTGGTCAGTATCCATGTGCTCCTTCCTTTGTCAAGCTTAACTTATCTTAGCTAGCTCTTGTATCTTCTTTTGTTAATAATTATTAAATAATTACTGTGCTCTGTGCGCACCCTATCTTTTCTGTTTTATTTGTATTTTTATAATTAATTAGCTCAGTTTGCTGTACTGTCTTTCTTTATTAATTAATATTAAAGTAGTCTGAGTGGGGATGTCTTTTGGCTGTGCTGCGGGTGCGGGTGGTCGGGGGCCAGGTCTGTTTATGGCGTTGCAGCCAAGGATCATAGCATGTGGGAATTCGGTTGCAGCTTTTGCCATGGCTGTGAGATTCTTCGCAGGCCCAGCTGTCATGGCCGCCGCTTCCATCGTCGTGGGTCTCCGAGGCGTCCTCCTCCACATCGCCATTGTGCAGGTCAATCTTCCCCATCCCGTCCCTTTTCGCACTCCCCATCTGACACCGAATCCAGCACAATGTCCCCCCTCTGATCACTCACTAGCTTCAGTTCCCTCTCTCTCCTGACAGTAATAGTACCCTATCTCTTTAGCTTATCTATCCCAAGTTCTCCTTTACTCTTTTTTTGTTTTATTTGATGTAAACTTCTCCTTTACTCTGGAACTGGACAGGCAGCACTTCCCAAGGAATTGTCCCCTTCGTCTTTGCAAAGGAGTACAATCTGCATCCTGATATCCTCAGCACTGCGTGAGTACAGAGAGCTGTATATCTCACTGGAATCTCACTAATTTTTTTTTCTTTTTCTTTTGTGTTTGAAATTGGTTCGTTTTGTGATATTGGCATGATGCTGTAGGGTTATATTCGGGATGCTGATTGCGCTGCCCTTTACGCTGGTTTACTACATTCTACTGGGTCTGTGATGTAAAGTATATCCCGAGAGACTAGAGGCGTCAAAAGACGGCAGCATAGGCTGGGTTTGGAAAAAGAAAAGAGAGGCTATCCCCAAACCTGTGGAAAGAGGATACCGAATCCGATTCGGACCGACGTGGTTCTTATTGAAAGATGATGATGTAAAATGATGTGTTATTCAATCTCAAGAGCTCTTCCTCTTTCTTCTTTGTCTGCTTTGTGTGTGTTTTATTTCTTTTTCATCCACTTTTTGAGTTGTTTTATGAGGATATAAATAATAAAAGAGATAATTATATGCAAAGATATGCGAAGGTAAAGGAGAAAAACGATAGTGTGAAACTGAACCAGAACTTTACTTTTTAAGTACACGATACCAGTTTGAGGGAAAGGAAAGACCGAACCTTAAAACCTTATCTATTTGATGATGATAGCGACAGCGGTGTAGTTGTTGTTTGGCGTCTTCCCCGTCCCCATGATCGGAGGATAGACTGGCAGACGTTAAATAGACGTGTGAATGCGTTTAGCGGGTTATTCAAGTTTCTGAGCCAGGAGGGTAATAGGCTAAAGAATGATAGGAGACTCTTGATCTGATTAGATATGTCGGGATGGTGGTATAATGCTAAAGGAAGTGTGGGAGATAAAAAGAACGGAGGAGAATGTCTACGTTAGTAGTGGAGGGCAGGACTTGGCCGCTTGGTCCCCACTCCATTACGCCTGTGTTGGATTTGATGTCGACCCGTTTAGCATATCCCGCGACAAGCGTCCCCTTAGAGTCCTGGTCATATTAAGAGGCCGTTGATTCTTGCTGCCCCGCTCTTATGGTTGGTGTCTATTAACTTCCACTCATCGTCCACTCCACCTATCTTTTCATTAAATTTGAATGATCGGAGGGAATTCCGGTAAGTGGGCTCCTATATAAGTATTTATATGGACTAAAAAATCAATTGTGTCAGTTGGTACGGATAGGATGGTTCTCTTACGACAAGGCAAGGCTAATTTGGTTTGCTGCAATTTTTAGAAGCAATATTATTGGAATCTAGCGAACTATATGGTAGATAAGATCTACTTTACAACTTACAACCTCACCCAAATTAGCCAGCTACGTCTCAAACGGTTCTTTGATTTTGTATAACTATCCAAGATCTCCATTGTATACCAGTGATATAGGACTAAATATACACCAATACGGGCTCTCATATACTCCAAGATTAAGCCATTCTATTGTCTCTTGGCTATGGATACAAATCTAATCTAATCCAATCATAAACATCTTAAAAAGGTTCATATAGCAGTATCTCCTAATCTACATAGGTCATGAGTTGGATCCGCTCTCATAATATTTATAATAACTCAAAACCTCATCCAAAAAGGCATGTTAGAAAGTTATTTAGATTTTTAGCTCTATATAGGTACGTAAGATCTATATCTAGTGCATAACCTACAAGGATACTTATTGGAGGACCATATAGATGTGTGTTTAGTGTTAAATTGTTATAAATAGTATCAGGGAGGACCTAGTACATGGTCTTATGGATCGAGGATATTGAAGTATGAGCTCATTTAGGACGACCATGAGTAGATGCGTGTTTATTACACCCATCTATGTATACCTTTAGTAGATCTTAGATACTTATATAGGATCAAATAATCTAAATAATACTTTATGACTAGCTTTTTTGGATGAAGTTTGGCTCATTATATAACTAATATAGGACTAACACACGATCGAGCATAGGTCCTCTCATACTCTCTCTGTTTAAACTCTACATCCTTCTTGGCTAACAATCCACATCAAATCAAATTCAATCAAAACACCATGATCAGCCTATAGATAACTCAAAAAGGCTTGTGCTATAGCATCCTCTAGCCCACATTGACTATGTATTGGGACTTCTCATATAGGTTTCTTGACTCTATATGTGTATCCAAAATCTCCTCTAG
The DNA here is from genome assembly GCA_000441515.1 of Elaeis oleifera. Taxonomy (NCBI): domain Eukaryota; kingdom Viridiplantae; phylum Streptophyta; class Magnoliopsida; order Arecales; family Arecaceae; genus Elaeis; species Elaeis oleifera. Next base: position 32,992 of record KE510309.1, on the reverse strand, counting down.
TGCATAACAAATATCGAACTAAGCAGCCCACAAGAATTTTTAAGCCAGCAGGTGCTCCGCATGTATTGGACTGTGGGTGGTGAGCGATTGACCAAAACTCCCAAAGGAGTTCTTTCATTCTTCAACCAAGAATCTAAGTTTGATCGGGAATAGAAGTCTTTCTTGATCTCAAGCCCTCATTTGGCCACTATACAGAGGGCTTCACCTCTCCTTTGAAGTTGACCAACCGAGCTCTCACTTACTACCTCTCTTAAGAAATCCATTGATGAAGCCATTATGTTCACCAAAAATGAACATCGAAGCAACATTGGATGAAGATGTTGATCCTCTAAGCTCTCAATTGATCCAACTCCACATCCTTTTGAGTCCTAAAATCCTGAATCAAGGCTAGATAATCCTCAGATTTGATCAAAAATTTGGATGCCCTATTTTGCTATTTGATTCCCCTATTTTCGAGTTTTCTTTAGCCGATCCCCTTCCTTTTCCCGACCATCTTGCTATTGGTCACAGTCACCATCTAGAGGCCTTCAACGTCAGTCCTTCGGCCATGGCCAACGCTGTGGTGGAACCTCCCTTGTGTCAGGGAAAGAGGGGGAGGAATCTCCTATTTTAAGAGATCATGAGGAAGAAGAAAGAAGAATTAAAAGAAAGAAAGTAAAGAGAAGAAATAAAAGGAAAAATAGAAAGAAAAGGAGAGAGAAAGGGATTCTCTCTCTCTCTCTCCTTCTCCTTCTCTCTCTTCATGTACTTCCACTATTTCTCTCTCTAAAAGTTTACTTCTCTCTAGATCATTTCTCTCTTTTCATGGGATTTCTTTCTTTATGATTGATCTAGTAAAAGATTTTTTTCAATGATTTTGATCTGATCTCAATAAAATATTTTGATCTGTGGTGCCGGATAGCATATCGGTATCTACCTTGATTAGATTCAGATATAATTAGATTGGATTATCTATGATTTTATTGAATTATCTATATACTAATTCAAATATAATTTGATTAAATCATCTTGATTTGATCGATCGGTTGTCAGACAGTGTTGTCTGGTTAGTCTTATTTCATATTATTAATTTATCTCTCCTTTAATATTCTCTCTCTATGTGATTTATAAATGCAATGAATCTGACCTATTGCTTTAAATTGAGTTGATTTGAATAAATATATTTGAATAATAGGTTCTGAAGGATGCTCTTAGGATTGATTGAATTTATCCATTCAGTGTTCAGCAGAGATAAGTAATAAACTATCTTTTAATAATACTTTATAATTTATTTAAAAGTAATAATTAGTCTTTGATTTATGTATGATTTATGAATCTATAATTTTAATGAAAAATATTTGAAATTGATATTTTGAAATATTATAATTTATTAATTTATTATGAAATATACTTATATTGAATAGATTTACGATATATATGTTATCTTGCAAAAGTACTTTGATACATATCGAATTTGACTTCTCCATCTAATTATGTTCTGAAATTTGCCAATGAGAGTTGTACATTGGTTTTAACCTTACCAATGGGGGTTTTATGGTAGCACTCTAATTGAGCTCGTTATTTCTATTATTGCTTTACCATTGGGATAATTGTAATCATAGTTAAGATTGCTGAGTTATATATATTTATTTGAATTAGATTTATGATTATGCATGCATGTGAGTATTTGAAAAGATTTGATTTACATTAATTAGTATGGAATATATGTTCTATGATATTAATGGTATTTATTTCGAATATCATATCTTATAATAATATATGAGATATTTAGTTGATATATTTATTACTTACTGAACTATCAAGCTCATTATCTTTCTTTCTTTTCAGATTCAAATTTTTAATTGTAGATATGGGTATTGATTTAGAAATGAGTTTAGAAATAAGAGTTGATAGTATCAATCGAGTTTAGATATAGATTTATTATTATATTTTATAGAATTATTATTTGATATTTAGTTGATGTAAGATCTTTTGAATATTGTTGAAATTTTGTGAGAGATTAAAGTTAATTTTAATTAGTTAAATTTTGAATTTAATTTATTATGAATTCTACTGTGATCCATTGATATCATGTCTGGAATATCTTGCATGCTTGTGGAGAGAATTCTCTATGAGCATAGGATGGTTGCTGTGACTTTTGACTCGTAGATCTCAAATAGGGGGTGTTGGGTATAAAATATCCTCGGCCGAAGTTCCCGACAGATGGCGCCCATCCAGGCTTTCCGGAGATGGGTCTTGCGGACGCCCGTCGGATTGCTCCAAATGCCCCAGGGCTCTGATTGTCTGCCGACTTTCTACAGTGCCCACCGAGCTCCGTCATCGACCGATCTCCTACAGTGACCGACTTCAGGCTGAGCTCCTTTCAGAATTTGTCAACGGTCGAACTTCCCCAACAAT
>KE510305.1:11517-29392 GCA_000441515.1 Elaeis oleifera | reverse complement strand
CTACTAAAATTTTATTCGAAGCACTCCATTTCTATTGAGATAGAGAACTAACTTGAGCGTCGGAGGGTCTTGCCGGAGCAACCCCAACTCCGGTTTAGACTTCCTTTGCAGGTCCCGGGGCGACCGCGGCTCTATCGACTCCAGCTTCTCCGACGCCGGCAGAATTTTGCACCAACACCTTCCATCATATCGAACTAACATAACTTAAGAATATATGCTGATCTAGATATTCTATCATCAGCATCAGTATATCCTCCCACTCTTAGCTCTAACCCTTATTCAAAGATGAGAAATAATCTTTTAGTACTTCTCAAATACTTAGAGATATTTTCACGGCAATCCAATGCTCGCAGCCTGGATTCGACTAATATCTGCTCGTGACTTTCACAGCAAGATGTACAAAGTCAAGTATATAGTATGGCATACACCTATGCCTAAGAGGATAATGGATTCTTCTTGGAAGTTTCAATACTGAACCCTTTCAGCACCTCTTCTATGTACTTATCTATGAAAATCAAACATCCTTTTAAGATATATCTCTATAGACCTTTTATTCTAGAATATTTGACCTAGATCTTTGAAAGAAATTTTATATGTAACCACATCATAACCGATGTCAGCATGAGACCCTCTCACTGATCTTCATATAACTACATGATTTCTTATATCACGTCATTATAGATTTTGGGATTATCCTTATATTCTCAATCTTTTTTGAGAAATATTTTCTCTAAATCTTTTGTACGAATACCAAGTACCTTTCTAAAGGATAGGAGACCCTACTAGATCGACGAGATGGAGGAAGTATTACATATACTGGCTCATCTTAAATAGATTATATAGGTCTTGTAACTCGTTATTTTTAGAGACTTTCTCTTTGAGTTCATCCTCCCACTGTTTCAAGAAATAGTATGATTGCTCACAATCACATTATGAACCATTGGAAAGAGAAAGTGATATCTCAAATATCTTTTGGGATACCTAATAAATGAGTTCTCTCAGACCTATCCTCTAACTTGTCCACCATATCATATCTCATATGGTGTGGTGAAACCAACTTTAGAGGAAACCTCATTTAAATTTAAAATTAAATCTTGTTCCTAAAGAATAATAGTTAAATTAGTGACGTTCATGATGGACCGAATCATATCTCATATAGTGCCATCGCTCCTCACAGATATACCATTGAGCTGAGGTGTACAAAGAGAATTCCATCATGAATCTATGCCATTTTCTTTAGATAATCGATAATTTCTATTTGGTATTGCATCTTTGATCTAATCAAAGTATCTTTAGAATTTTTTTGATTTATCTTTTCTACTTCATATCTGAATTTTTTAAACCTTTCAAAGTCTTTTAGATTTGTATCTCATATACACACCTATACCATGACTGCTCATTAGTAAAGATAATGAAGTAGTGACAACCTCCTATTCTGGCTCATCAAATAGGCCATACACATCATATGTGTACTAGGACAAGTATCTCAGTGGTCTTAGTCTTTTAACCTATAAAGGACAGCTTGATCATTAATTCTTAAAAAGATGATTCATAGACTAGATATGACTTAATAGTCAATGAACCCAAAAGTCTATTTCTTCTGTCGGTAAATCATTTCTTCTCATACATGACCTAGCCAAAGAACCAACTATATACTTCAGGTTATTTGGATTTGGATCTCTCAGACTCAATGGCATTCACTATTTGCTCAAATAATTTTCACAAATGCATCATCATACAAATGATAAAATTAAATCCAAATGGTAATCACCGGGATTAGGTGCTCACGATCTAGTACAACTTTTACACAATTGCCGACTCAAAAGAGTCACTTCACCTTCCCTCAGTCCTCTTCCTTCCTTAGACCTTATATTGAAGTGCGTAATATGAACTAAAGTCTAATGAAAAAGAAAAACTGTAACATCAATTTTGAGCAATTCGACATACCTTCTGAAGGTATATAAATATTCTTTAGGTTCTCCAGGTGTGTATCTCTAAACTTTTCGAGATCCCTTAACTACCAGCATATCGACCAATTCAGTTAAGGTGCTATAATATCTATTCATATAATAGTTTCATAAACTATCCATATGAATTAAAATTATAGGATCAAATCTATTAGTAATTTCTTATGCATAGTCATGTCGAGCTTTTTAAGTTCTTTAATATCCTTGATCATCGATCATGGACAAACTGCCCATCACGCTTCTCATGCATTGTGCGACTCTGATCATCTCACAACTATTACAGATGAATCAACATGTCATTGACAGTCTACATGTCCTTATGCATATATTAGATTTTATTAATTATGAAATCTAATTTATAGCATCTAAACTAATTATCAATGTCCAATCATTTGTCAAGTATCGCTCGTTGACCATGGATTGGACAAGCTGATGATATTGGGTTAATCTGGTCAAGAACATGGCTTAATTTTTAAAAGCTAAGAACTATTCTTAGATTTCTGAGCCAGAATATGTAATTAATTTCAGTTAAGTGGTTAATATCTAAGATTCAAGCTAGAGGGTTGGAAGTTGAAGAATTGATCACAGAGAATAAAGATTTAATTAGATGATTGTACTTAAATAGTTTGTTCTAGAGATTTTAAAATAAACAAAAAACTCTCACTAATTTTTTGAATCTCTCACACTCCTCGGGTGGAGAAATGAAAATCCTAACACGATAAATGGTTCTAGTGAGTGCTACAGTCCCATCGATGTACGGTACCTCATCTAACAGTTATTGGTGACACGTATATCAATGCATGGATAACTCTTTATCCAGATGCTTCTCCAAGCATGTTGCAGTGACTTGGTCTCTAAGTCCTGTGGCCTCATCTAACAGTTATTGGTACATTCCTTAGTTAAGTCCGACCCATCATTCTCCAGTGAGTGCAAAGCCATCATTGAGTCTCTTACCTAACAGTTATTGGGCCCAACCTCATCTTTACCTCGGGGCATCTGATGCCAATAGAGCGGTTATGCCTTTCCAATGCAATCGAACCACTTTAACCAGTCGAGAACGATCAACACTGGTAAAAGCACCTGCATCTCTACAACAGTGGAAGACCAGTAGACTCAATATTCAGTGAGGAGATTTGGGTTCAGGTCTCTTCTAATTAGTTACATACATCTGATGTAATGACTAATCTGGTTTAGATCAGCATATTTTATGTCTGACCAACTTAGTCAGTATAGGTGAACTCGGATCAACAAGTAACATAATACAAAACATAATCTCCCAAGATGGCCAGGTAAGTAAAGATTAGTGGGGTCCCCTCGTTGCTTTCCTTAGACACCAACGAATTGGCTAGGTCAGACAACGGAACCAATTAAATAACCACCATGCAATATTTATGTTAGACACCAAATTGGTTGATTAAAATTAATTAGGTTAACCTATAGATCTGGACTCAAACCGTTGAGCCAAACTTGATCTTGACTTAATCAATTCACATCACATATGAATCAATTTGACCAACTACAATTAAATTCAATTTTGAACCATTTTGACCTAATCCCAATCAACTCTTGATTAGGTTCGATCAACTGCTCAAAATCAAAAATGGATTCTAATCTGATCTAATCAATGACCCTAGTTGTAATTTAGTCTCTAAACCTAATTTATTCAACCCATACCCGAAGCTCATATTTTATGCATTAAAATTTAGATCTTAAATTCATAATTTTAGATCTTATAATTTTAAATCTTAATTCTTAATTAAGTGCATTATGTACATGGATTTAGATTTAGATCTTGAAATATTTCTAATCTAAACCATTTATATTGTATCCCATATAATATGATTGTTTGCATAATCGAATCGATTCATCCTGGTACATGAATTAATTTGTCACAGTGAGTTGGCACACACTGAGACAAATAGAAATCTATAGACCTAGAATGCATAATTGAGTCGGTTCCTCAGCAAATGAGCCGACCTACCAAGGTCTTGAGTCGACTCCAACAAAAAATGAGTCAACCCACCAAGCACTCGAGTCGACCCAATTGAAAATCGAGTTGACTCCACAGGCATACCAGTCACAGTTTCATGCTCTCATGCAAATAAAGCCTAAGATTTTGGATCTAAGGTTTTGCAGAAATTAAGTTTTAGATCGGTTGTCAAAAAATATATCAAATATAATATTTTATGATCTAAAATATATAAAAATACATACATAATCTGATTTAAATTAAAATATATCATATATATAATTTTTTATTCACTGTTCATCTTCATAGAAAATATCACAATCGACACCTCTACACGTCATAAGAGAGAACCCATCGAATGGGCGAGAGAGGGACTTTGGTCCCTTCATCATCTTATGATCGGATGGTCATGGTGACTATCCCAATTTGATTACTAAGCTACTAAAACTTTAATCTAATATATCACATATGTAATCAATTAAAAATGAGATCAATATATCTTTCACATGTCAAACATATGAACCATAACATTAAGTCTATGCATGTAGAAAAATTTCAGCAAATGTACTAGATCCAAATTATATCCTAATTAAATATTCAGATCTAAATCAATTTCAGATCTGAATAATATATGATTTATTCAAATCTAAAATAATTTTAGATTTAAATAATCTTGTAATCATATTACAGCATGTAAAAAAATCAAATCTAACCTTAATCGATATTCTACATCGTTCTAGGATAATCATTCAGTATAACAGGGGTTATGCCAGGGCAACCTTATTCAGAATGATGTGATCATCTAACTAACTTTTAGATCTAATTTCTACAAATAAGATATCAGATCTGAAGAGGTTTCACATTCGTATCAGAACCTGTGCTCTGATACTACTGTTAGAATACGCTATAGTTTCGTACGTGTAGTTTAAAACTTTTCTAGATATCTATGCAGTAAAATAAATAAATTTAATTTATTTATATATCAGATCAGATTTGAAAACTGTAGTGAAGATTTTAATACAAACAAGTACCCACGATCTAATATCTGAAATAGAATTATAAAATTTTAGAAAATAAAATGGAGATCAGATCTCCATACCTCGGATCCTGCGGATGTCTCAGATTCTGATCGTAGCCACACACGCATCCGACCTCTACTGGTATCCACATGGAGCCACCTAATTAGAGTACTGAGATTATCGGTGTGCTAGCACCTTGCAGATCTCGCTCCTCATTCTTGAATCTAGATCTCTTCTTCTAGATCTTGAAGAAGAAGATCGCTGCACGAACTCCTTCGTGCAGATCCGACGGATCTGAACCAGATCACCATAAAAAGAAGAAGAACCCTTCTTCTTCTCTTCTTCTCTCTTTTTCTCATCTTAGATCTGATCTTTATCAGATCTGGGCATTGGATGAAAGGGAAAAAGGGAGGAGGAGGCGTTGGGAAGAATTTTGATGTAAGAAAGAAGAGCTTCTTCTTTTTAGCGCACGCCATCTCTCCTCCTTTTAGTTTTTGTGCACACCACACCATATCTCACACCCCAAAACCTTTCTTAACATGCTAGAGATCAAATCCCATTTGATCTAAGCTGTTCAAAATAAATCAAAGGGTAGAAAGGGCTTAGAGATAAGGATGTATTGTAAGAAAGAAATCTTTCTCACAATTAGCGCACGTCCCAACTTTCTCTAATTTTTTTGTCACACAAAAAATACTTCTACACCTTAATCTAAGAGATTTCTATCCTATTTTGAATCAAATTTAATAAAAAAATTAGATGAAAAGACTTTCAGATAAGGCGGAGCGCCAACTATTGGCGCCCCTCTCCTTTCACACGCATGAAGAAAGAAGGATGAGAAAATAATATTCCACTTCTCTTTTTGGTATGATTTCTAGAGAGAAAGTCTTAGAGAACATGGGATCTCTGAGTTATGGTTCATCTAGTTCAAATAGAGCTTCAATCGGATTCAAATCGAGTTCGAAACGAATCGAATTCAAAAAGGCCGTTAAGCCTAATCCAATCAGACTTGAAATCCAAATCTGATTTGGATAATTGAACCCAATTAATATTAAATTAAATTAAATTAAATTTGATTTGATTTAAATTAATTAAGACTTAATTTATAATTTAATCAGTTTCAAAAAAAATTACAACACTTATAATTAAGTCTCTGCGTTAACAATTAACAGCTGCCAAAACTGTAACGCTTACAAATTAGCAGTTTTTAATATTCAAACTATCAATCTAATTGATAATTCAAATATAATCCAAGCCATTGATCAGGTCAAGCTCCTTTTGTATGTGACCTCTCAGATTCTATTCTGTCTGGTAGTGAGACATACCATGATCTCCATCACAGTATCATCGAAACTCTTTTCGATGGACTGAAACGATCCCAATTCACCTCAACAAAGATCGTTGATCCGAAAATGATCTTAGTGAGTTCTCACGATTCACCAGTGATGTTAGCAACATGTAGTGGCAATCCAATAGAATAGAAAATGAATCTCTAGGTACAGTTATCGTATGATATAATTTCTCTATCGAGAGTCCCGACTTGACGAAGGTCATGGAGAACTCGTCAAACCCCATCGTCAGTCATATGCTAGATTGGCTCGACTCGAGTTTATTTATGAATTTCATAAAAAAATTTTAGTATTCACACTTACTCTGGTCAGAAATTTCTGAACTCAGTCTTACGAATCGCATAGGACTTCTCCTTTCTATCAAGGTCGATAGATTCCATCTAGGAGTATCCTACTCCAAACAGCGAACCTGAACTTACATAGCCAATATACACAGCAAGGACCCAATGGCTAGGAACCAAGAAAATGTGCAGTCAAACTATATAGCCTTACTACGAATTAACACACCGTAGGTCAAAGGATCAGTCACACCACTGTAGCATCGAGAAAATCATTGACGACTGAGTAGACATCCAAATAGATTCTCGTGTTGGTCACGCTCAGTGCAAGTTATTTCTAACAACCACTTGCACTCTCACCCCAGTGTCTCTATATTGTAGACTCGAGACTCATCTGTTCTAAAGGGAGGTAATTCATGCATCAATCTCGAATGGATTGATCACTGTCTTCCGTGATGATTCTTCAATCGAAAGTATTTAGAAATTAACCACTAATGATGTATATCTCAAATTCTCAATACCTTGAGAATATACAAATTATTTTTATTAATTTCTAGAATAAATCATGGACACATAAATATGATTGATTATTAAGACTATCCAATAAGTATAAAACATATCCTAAAGAAAAGTATGTATCAGCCAAGATTGGCTTTTAGGGCACACATCCAACACAAGAGTAGATAACTCTTTACCAATTGTACCTCTACAATTCTTAATATCTTTCTTTCTGACCTCTAGATCATATATAGTCTTGTGGATAGTACAACAAACTATAGTATTCTAGTTAAGTTGATCCTTCAATCCTATATGGTCATACCCAAACAATGCTGCCCTTGTGAATAGCACAACAAAGCAACATTATTCAAATATGCCATAAACATCAATATGTACTTGATCAATATCATGTCAATTTCTATAGTAAGCCTTGTGAATAGCACAACAAGCTTACTAAGATTTTGACATACTCTATCGATCAAATTTGAAAGAAAGCCTTTGTAATGTCTACATCACTAATCAATTTAAGTCAGAAATTTAACAAGATCAAATTAGCTAGATAAGTAGGTGGGAGGCTCTCCGTAACTTTTTTAGACACCAACAGAGTTGGCCAGGCCAGCATACGGACCTAATTAGAAAATCATCTTTCACACTTTTTTCGACACCAATTGATCTTAAGAATTCAATTTTTGATTTAAAATAAATTCTAACATTACAACTTAATATAATTTTTTAAGAGGGACTTTGAACTGGTCTCGGCACATCCTGACCATGACTACATAAAATGTATACTATAAATTATGCAATTTGACATACTTCTACTAATCATAATAGCAATCAAATTATCATGCCAAAAATCAAACAAAGGTGCAATGGAAGTCATAACAAATGGCAAGCATATTCAAGTAATATAACAAATCCTAATCATATTAGGCATGCATAACACCCTTAACTATGCATCAATTTAAGCATCAACCTACCATGATAATAAAATTTAAATTATCATAATTCATAATTTTAATAATTAAAATTTAACATCATAGTATATATAAAGTTAAAATATTTTTAGAATTTAAAGTTCGATGCTAAAAATAATGCAACATTTTTTTCAGGATATATGAACAAGAACGATTCTATGCTACAACTTTGTAGTTGTTTGATCGAATCAGACAAGGGTTGCTCTAATATCATTGTTGGATTTTAATCATACAGTGAAAAATAATTTTAAAATTTAAAATCAAACAAGTCAATAGTTTTATCAAATAAAACTATCGAGCTGGAATCCAAACCCTAGAACCACCTTGCCGATATCAATAAACAAAACAAGCATGCAAAAGAGATAGAATTTTATACTTTCACCAAAAATGAAAAAGTGGCACATTGATATTCTCCATAAGACCCCAAGATAAAAGTCCTCCAATGGTGATCCACACGAAAGTTAGCCAAGGTCCTTCCTAACTGGTGCGCTGCCGTAGCCTTGTCTTCTCAAGAACACTATCGGCTTCGAACTTACGTTACGATCACGTCAAAGTTCAGTTACTTTCGATCTTACTACTAGAATGACACCAAGAAGATATTCTGCAAATATCACACAACCTAGGATTTGATTTTTGACTCCAACAGATGAAAAACTAAATCCTAAGGTACACTAGCAACACTTGCTAAAAATCTCACCACCCTTCTTACAACTTTTGCCACTCAAATTTCCCTTGCCTTTTTCTCAAATTTTTTCAAATTTTTTATGATTACCATGTCTCTTTTCTCTAGTTTCAACCAAAACCATAGTAAGAAACCAAGTGGGCATCCCATATAAATAGGGGACCAAAGGACATCACATGGGATGAAGGGCGCCAACCTTTGGCGCTCCATCTTCTCATGCAGTGAATAAATTCATCATATGAATTTTTGGTATATTAGATATTTACAATAGAAGGACTCTCCCTTTTCTACATTCCATAAAAACTCAATCAATTTTGACATTAAATCATAGGATATCTGGTTTATCTTTTAAGGCAACGCGTATAATTAAGAGCCTTCTTTAAGAAAGACTCTCCATTTCACACGCTAATTTGAGATGGGGTGCCATTTATTTTTGTTTGACTTTTGGTGAGTATAGAGGAGTCTTTCTCCACTTAAAATTGGTGAAAGTTGGATAAGTTCTAATTTAAATTGACCCAATCCCATTGGATCAAAGGCAACTGGTCTAGGTTAGCTCAAACACTTTGAACCAAACTAATTTAGAAACTTGGGTTAATACAATGTGCTAGCATATCAAATTAACTCATAAAATTTATATTAAACTCTAATTAAATTAGATTAAAGCTAAATTCTAAAGTGTGTGACCCATTGGGTTCTAAATCTAGCCAGCAGTGGATTAAGACTTTCGATGTAACCCTAATCCGAAGAGATTAAGTCACCCAAAAATCTCAATCAACTTGAACTCTTCCAAATTGATTTCAAAATTAAACTCTTTTAATTTTGATGAATCTAAAAGTCAAGATTGATGTTTAGCAATATGTCATGACTATCTGAAAGATTTAGAATTTTGATGAAACATTACCAAAATACCCTTCAGTGGTAAATTACTATGTAATTCAATCCTTCAGTCGAACAACATTCCAGATGAGCTGTGGGCATGAAAATTTGTCAAACCCAATCACTTATCATTATATATCTCGATCTGAAGGTGATGATTCAGTTGATGATACATTAAAAATTCTTTTCTAATTATCATCCTACTTTGATCAAAGACTTCCAAATCACCGACCTATGAGATCACATAGGATGTTTGCTCCCCTTATTAGGAGTGATGATCCCTTATTGATTACTCATAATCTTTATGTATACTTTATCATATCCAGAATACCCCATACAAAGATCAAAGAACCAAGTTAGGTAGTGAACTAAAATATGGATCCATGTACACAAGATACCATGGTGACCTCCGGGCTAAAGATCACTTACACAACTCCTACTAGAGAATCATCAGTTAACATGTAAATAAGACTCCATCTGATACTCTCTCATAGATCAATTTAATGAACTCATTCTCTAATAAATATCCATATCTTTGTATTAGTATCACCACACAAGTGGTTGTGAGATCAACCACCCTTATTTCTGAGCATACATAGGACATGCCAGTCTTACCGGTATCATTGATCTCTAACTCAATGTATCAATGACTAAAATATTTTATATTAAGACTATCAAAGATTTAGATCTCATTGACGTGATCTCATCACGATCCTAAAATCATTGTCCGAACTTATGAGATTCATTATAATCTTAAGAACAACAAGATGCAGCATATAATAAATCAAAAATATCTATTTTATTAATAACATAAATATTAATTACATGACTCTGGAAGATAAATTATAATAAATATCCTATCGCATCCCATATACGATTAACTTGTAGAACATTATTCTTTCACCATTTACACCTCATAGAAACAATTTCCTCAGGTGGATCCACTAAGGTCCATACTTAGTATTGAGAAATATATCCCAAAGCCAACCATCAGCCAGTTGATGGTTGTGCTTATTAATGTAATTGTATATGAATAATTATTAATAAATATTATTAGTAATTTTTATCATAAGCTTGTACATCTTATATATCGAACTTCTGTATTATGATGAAAGTTTTTAGGACTATTTTAAATCGATAAAGAAAGATTTATCGTTTAGTCCTTAAATAAGTTTGCGACCAAATGATATGCTATTATTATGACGATAGATATATCAAGTATAGGTCATTATGTGCCATATAAGTTGGTTGTTCTCTGAACCAAAGAGTATGGAGACGTTGGTATGGCATGTAGATGAAATATAGGAATATATTTTACTGAACGTGACCAACACCAGAGCACTCTATTGTCAAGAGTAACTCTGAAGGGATATGGGTATAAGTGTTCTTCCGATTTGAGATCACCACAGTGACTTGCAAGCAACTCACTATGTCTTGATGCCAGACTATCTGAATTTTTAGTTAAGATCGAAAGATTTTTGGACACAGTCAAGTACTTGTGAAGTCGGTGTATGAATTAAGATGGAATTGACCACTCCAAAGAATTGGAGAGAATGCTTTGTGTTTCAATTTAGTAAGACCTTGATTAGGACAGTCCTTATGAGGAGTCACGGGATTTATTAGGTTGAGACATATAATGGATGCACTATTAGGAGTTGATAGTTTCAACTTTAAATAATCCTTGCATCAAGGGTCAAAGGGATGAATTATACGGTAACCGTATGCCAATAGGTTCTAAGTGTTGTTTTGCATACATTCGATCTATCCAGACGTCGGGTATCATTGCTAGATAGTTACTCTGATTGATACAGAAATCTATTCCTATGCTATCAGTTTAGGTTCGAACCTATGGGGTCATATATATTAGAAGTTTCTCTCTGATCAATTGGCAGATCGACGATTAAGAATCGTCTGAGGGTAAAACTATCAATACGATTGATGATTAACTCTATGCAATAGTTACAATAACATTATTCACTAAGTGTTAGTGAAATTTAAAAGAATTGGTCAGCAATTAGATTGCTAATTAACTTAATTTGATTGAACATTGAAGTTCGGATTAAATCTAATTGAATAGGATTCAATTTGGTTTGACCCGATTATGTTATGAGATAACCTAATCGCTAAGGATGTTTGATTCCTGATTCAAACTTGATTAATTTTAATCTAATCAAGATTTAATCGAGATTATTTACTATATAATTAGATTAAATATTTTAATTAGGTATAACCTAATTTAGTTGGGTCAAGAACCTAATTAGAAATAAATACAAACTCAAATTTTGAATGGAATAAGAACTCCTCATGCGCCACCTTTCACTGCACCCTGCTTTTCTCCAATCATTAAAGTGGTTTTCACATAGAATTTTTTGCACCCAAAAGGTATGTGATGCCTTATTCTAATCCTCTTTGGATCAGCATTTGGTTGGTTCAAGTGTGACTTCAAATTGATTTGAAATCAAGTTTAAATCAAGAGTCCAAGTTTTGTGGGACTCTTCCTAGTCGCCAACCTGCCTTGTTTCTCACGTGCAAATAAATTTTTGTCTGATATTTTTTGTACCAATCTAAGTTGTGTCACCCTCCTTTCTGAGTCTCTTTTATGTGGATTAAATTTGGTTTAAAATAGAATTCAAATTTGATTTGGATTCATGATAAGATCAAAGGTTGTTTGAAGCTAAACCAAATTATCCAAACTCTACATGTGACGCCACCTTTAAGAAGGCCTATTTTGTGTGCCAAACCACTTCAAATTTGGCATGAAAAACCTTAGAGATTGTGTGAGAGGTCTAAAAAGAGGGATGGGTATCTGTGCATGTGAAAAAGAGGAAGAAGATCCTCTTCGGGGCATGAGATCAAAGGTGGGTGTGAGTTCTAAATCTAGGGTTTTAGATCTAGTGATTGGGAGAGAAGAAATAAGAACAAGGAGTTCTTTTCTATTTTTCTCTACCTTTAAGTAGTACCTCCTCTAATCTATCTTCGACATCGAAAAGATCCAAGACGATCGAAAAAAGAGATCAAATCAGATCCACCATCAGAAATCGACTGCATGAGCTAGTACTCTCATGGAGGACTGATTGGTCCGAGGGCTTCGTGTAGACCATCCATAGAGGTCGGATGCTTGTGCAGCTACGAGCAACTAGCGAGGACTTTTAGATCCATATTCTTGATTATGGAGTTTGACTACCCACTTTCAAGTATTGGGTTCGGAATCCTAATAGTAGTAGATTAGATCTATTACAGTGTCCTGATTTTTATTCACATACTTATTATTTAAATTAATTTTTATATATATAAATTTATATCATAAATTTAATTATAAAATTTTAAAATTAAATATTATACATATATTTATAGATTAAATAGTTTAATCTAATATTCTTCTGCTGTAAATTTTTGAAATACATGCATAAAACCCCTACGCATCCCAATAGTGTTATCAGAGTCACGGTTCTATATGACATGATGTTATATGTATTTAGATCGGTAATTTAATTTTGATTAAATTTGATATATAATATTTTAGATCTAAAATTAGTTATAGATCAGATCGTATAAATTGATATAAGGTTGTCCTGTTGTAAGGTTTAGCCCTTACAGTGTAAAAGTTGTCCTATTTTGTGCTGATCTTTATAAAATCTGATTTTAAATTCAAATATATGATATTTATTTATGATGATTATTATCTAATTTTGATATGATCAAAATATAATAATTAGATCTAAAATAATTTAGAATAGATCTAAATTATTTAGATTTGATGATCTGAGTAGTGAAGTAATCGGATTGAATTTGTCACCAGACTGTCCGATCATAGGAAGTAATAGAAATTAGATCTTTTTTTTCTCATTCAATTGGATCTTCTTATGATGTGTAGGAGTACAATTATGACTATATCCCATGAAGATGAATACAAAAAAAAATTATTTTTTTGCAAGATCCTAGAATTTGAAATCCTAGGATTGTGTATGTGTTACATTGTATGAAAAATAATTGTATCTAATCATTGCAAATAAATTAAAATCATAAATATATTTAGAATAATTTTAAAATAATTTATGATTAATTTTATTACTATTTATATAGAATTATTTGATCTAAAATTATTGTAATTGTTGTAGTTCGCCTGTTGAGTCGACTTAGTTTTATTTGGATCGACTTAGGATCCTGGTTAGTCAACTCAATTTTTGTTGAGCTGACTCAATAAAATAGACTAAAAATATAATTTATAATTCATCATCAATGAGTCAACTAAGTCTCCAAACTTAGTCGACCCATTGTGATGAGTCGGCTCAATCTAGGGATGAGCCAATTCAAATTTCAGATCTAAATAATCATGCATAAAATTAATTATAAAATATTTATAAATTAAATTATTTTAAATATCAAACCTCTATCTATAGTTCTAAACTTAATTAAAAATTAAGTTGAACATATTAGATCTAGAATTATGAATTAAAGATCTAATGTCAATCGCATGAAATGTGGGTGATGGTTTATGGGTTAGCTTGATCAGGTCCTCCTAATTGGGTTAAATCCTAGGATTAAAATTAAAGATTAAATGGACTAAGAAGAGAAATTAGATTAAATCAAAGTTTTTTTAGAGCTAATACAATAGTTGTAGATGGTCGAGTCCATATCTTTGATTAGACCCAAATGAACTTTGATCTTGAGCTCAGCGGTCGAACCCAAACCATAAGTTGATCCAGTTGAAACTGATTAACCAGCTGGTGTCTAAGATAAGTTTGACAATCCTAACCGATAGTCTTTAATTTGGAGCTATTCATATAAATTGAGTCTATGATGAGTTAATGACATATCCCTCCCATCGATTTCACTTATCTAGCCAACATGATGAATCAAGTTTTGATCAGATCGCTTAATGATTAAGGTTGACCCATGCTTACTAAAAAATCTGTTCGACTGATTTAGGTACTCCTAGTTCAACTTGTCTTAATCCTCATCATGACTTGATGAAGTTAGTAGGAGGATTGATGACTTGTCAGTTGGACCAGCTTATTTCTAGTCCATCCTGATCTGACTTGATGAAGTCAGTGGAGAATTGAGATTAACTGGTCTATATATTTAATTCTATTAAATTTTGTTAACCAAATCTTCTAAATTATTAAGTCCATAAAATGAGCTGGTTATGGTGATAACTAGATCATAGCCTCCTATTAAGGTAAATGGTAATAGGTCCATTATTTCTGATTGATTTTGCAGGCACCATCCGTCTGGTGCTTCTCTGAATGATGTAATTATCATTTATAAAATGATGACTCTGTTGTACTATCTGATGAATGGTTAGATTGATCGAGTCATACTCGGGTCTGATCATTCGTTAGTTAGAATCACTGAATAGGTTCATGTTAATGGCTAAACCTAACCAAAATTTTCAGTGGAGGCCCATCGCCTACTGAAATAAAATTTGGGGTGAAACTAACTACTAAAAATTATTTGAAAAATAATTAGTTGAGAACCTACCCATAGATGCAAATAGGTTGGTCAAGCCATACTCAAGTCTGTATGCAATCTATGTGGATTCTAGTATCTGTTAAGAAATTAAGTTTCTTAAATTGGAGGTAGAGGCTATAAATTCGTATAAAATAGTGAGAGAACCTTTAGACTAAAATCCATATCTTTAAGCTTAATTAATTTATATACTAATTAGGTCTGTATTTTTTTTCAGAAATGGCCAATATCGTGTCGCTCCACTCACTATTTGACAGTGATGAGCTTATTGGATCCAACTTCGATAGCCAGTATCAGAAGTTGAACATTGATCTTGAGTCCAATCTAGCTAAAAGTTTAAGATTGAACCGAGTCAGGTAGACTATGACCCAAATAGGTGAAAGAGAAACGAGCAATTAGTTGCGGGTCAAGGTGTTTATATGATAACACCTTGTAATTTCTCTATTTGTGACACTACTACCTGAGTATTGGATATCGAAAGTTCAGTTCACATATGTAATTCATTGCAAGGACTTTAAGTTAGTAGAAAATTTGAGAACGATGAGAGATTTCTAAATGTGGAAGATGAAAGTCGAGTTCCAATCCTGGCTTTAAGAATCGTCGAGCTTGTTTTCAAATCTAATAGTGTTATTTTGAGTGATTGTCACTATTATCCATCCTTCTTGATGAATATAATCTCTGTTGGTCTTTTGACAAAAGATGATTATAGTTCATCAATAAAGAATGATTATTGTGATATTATTATGAATGATATTACAATAATCCGAGGATGGTTAAGAAATGGCATCTATATTTTATCACAGCCTGTGAGTGTAATGTACACTCCAAATAAACATCCTAAGTTAGATAATATTACGGATGCCTACTTTTAGTATTGTAGGCTCAATCACATTAACAAGAACAGAATAAACAGGATAGCACAAGAAGATATCCTTAATATCAATGATTGTGAATCATTACCGACATGTGAGTCTTGTCTTCTTGGGAAGATGACTAAGTCACCTTTTACTAGAAAGGTGAATGAGTCAATGATGTTCTAAGTTTAATATATAGTGATGTATGTAGACCTATGAGCATTAGTGCCAGAGGAAGGTATAGCTATTTCATTACATTCACAGATGACCTATCTAGGTATAGGTATGTCTACTTGATGAAACACAAGTCCGAATCGTTTAAAATATTCAAATAATTTTGTAATGAAATAGAGAAACAAACTGAAAAAGGTATTCAAATTTTTTGATCTGACCGAGGGGTGAATACCTTTTAGTGAATTCCTGACATATCTAGAAGAGAATGAGATTCTCTCATAATGGATCCCTCCAGAGACACCACAACATAATGACATCTCGAGAAGGAGGAATCAAATCCTATTGGACATGGTTTGATCCATGATGGGGTTTGCAAGTCTGTCGATCTTCTTTTGGAGATATACACTTGAGACAGTCTGTTTTATGCTCAATAATATTCGAACAAGTCAGTTAGTAAAACACCATATGAGATATGATCAGGACATAGGTCGAACCTCACTTATCTTAAGATCTGAGGATGTCCAGTTTATGTCAAATGATTACAGACCAATAAGCTCAGATCTAGGTTTGATAAGTATTATTTATAGGGTATCTCAAGGAAATGAAGAGATATTACTTTTACCTTCCTGCTAAACAAAAGGTATTTGTCAGTAGTAAGGCATATTTTTTTGAAAAAGAAATTTCTTAGTGAAGGAACAAGTACCTCTAAAGTCTAGCTTGACGAAGTTCGACAGGTAGAAGAACCGACATCAGTGACTAAATCTGAATCGAATTTGATTAGATCAAATCCGGAGTCCAATATAAAACCACCCTTAAGGTGATTCGATAGAGTACCACGTCGGTCGGACAGATACTTCGATTTCTTGATCCGAAATGGGGATCCTATTGAGCTTGATGAGAACAGTGAGGATCCAGTCACCTACATAGATGCGATGCAGAGGTCCAACTCTGAGAAATAGCTTGAAACTATGAAATCCGAAATAGAATCCATGAAGATCAATGATGTATAGACATTAGTTGATCCACTTGAATGGATAAAATCCATCGGACGTAAGTGGGTCTTCAAAAGAAAAAGGGCACAGATGGGAAGATAGAGAACTATAAAGCCCGTCTGGTTGCCAAGAGGTATCGTCAGCATTATGGTTGTTGGGTATAAAATACCCTCAGCCGAAGTTCTCGACAGGTGGCACCAATCCATGCTTCTCCAAGATGGGTTCTTCAGCCGCCTATCAGATTGCTCCAA
This sequence comes from Elaeis oleifera, assembly GCA_000441515.1. Classification (NCBI taxonomy): domain Eukaryota; kingdom Viridiplantae; phylum Streptophyta; class Magnoliopsida; order Arecales; family Arecaceae; genus Elaeis; species Elaeis oleifera. The sequence goes on along the minus strand of KE510305.1, from coordinate 12,040 downwards.
GTGTCCTCTGGACTCCGTTCCATCCGACCTTCTACAGTGCTCACTGAGCTCCGCTACTGACCGATCTTCTACAGTGATCGGTGCCAGACTGAACTCCCTTCAAGTTTAGTCTACGACTGAACTTCCTCAATAACTGATTTCTACCACTACCGAACTCCACTCGAGTTTCTACGCCGGTCGACCGCCTCTTCCAGGCTCCTACAGGATTTTCGAACCTCCACCCTTACTTTTGCTACAGTAATCAGCTATTCTCCTAACCTCTTTTGGACTTTCTACAGTCAAGTTCGACTCCAATTCGAGCTACTCTGGGCTGTGTCGACGGCCAAACTTCGCCAACAGCAGGTCTCTACTATCACCAGACTTCCTCCGGACTCCTACAGGAGTCGGTCCATCCCAACCGAGCTCCTACGGAAGCGAGCAGATTCACCCGGACTCCTACGGGAGCCGGACCACTGCCTCAAGTCTTTATTGCAGAAGGACCCAGACTCCTACGGGAGTCGGACTTCTTCTCCAAACTCCTGCC
>KE510301.1:18440-30044 GCA_000441515.1 Elaeis oleifera | reverse complement strand
TGCTAGCACATGATTAAACCTAATTCTTCTCAGAACTTTGATTGGATCAAGTCCATAGCCTTGAACCTAACCTAAATTCATTTGGATTTAATTGAGCACCTAATTGTGAGCCCAAAAGGATTGGATTAAGTCAATTAGTTGGCTAAATTATCTCCTCATTATCTCTTCATTATCTCCTCATTATCTCCTAATGTGTGTGTGGAATAATTGGAAAGAAGGGTTGGCACCCCAACCACCTACCCTATATTTCTTGGGTGCCCATTCAGATTTTCATATCTGACTGCGCGCCCCAACCACCTACCCTATATTCCTTGGGTGCCCATTCAGATTTCCATATCTGACTGGGGCACTCCTATTCTTGCCAAAGGATGATGATAACCTACCAATTAAGTCTGATTTTATTGAAAAAAAATCAGATTGAAAAGGTAAAATTTCTTATGAGATAAGAATGTACCTTTTCAAATTAATTGGATTCCTCATCTAAATTAGGAAAGGGCCTATATAATGAGAAAGTCTCCTAGAGTTTTAGAAGTTAGTTTTTATTAATTAAAAATCAGATCTCTCTCCCTTCTCCACGCCACACCTTCTCCCTCTTCTCTTTCCCATGCCCAAAGGTTGGGCATCCCACCTTTCTACATACCAAGAGTTGAGGAGTTGTTCAACTACAGCGAGGAATGAAGAAAAAGGCTGCAGATCAAAGAGTTGATTCCACAATCTAGATTAAAGAGTTAATCAAAGTTCTAAAGGATTGAGATTTTACTTGGAGAAGAAGGATCTACTACAAGAAGATCGATTCAAGATTGATCCTGGTGAATACCTGTAGAAGTCGGATACGTGTGTAGCTCGAGGATCTTCGAACCAGAGATCATCGATAGCAGTGAATTTCTATCCATGCTAAGTTATTGAGATTTGATCTCATACTTATTTTATTTTTAGATTATATGTATACCTTTCCTCCTGGGCTTGGATAGAATTAGATGAGATCTATTGCATGTGGGGTTAAAAGATTTAATCTGTGATCAAAAAGATTTTTGAAATCTACACATGTACCCTACCCAACTTTCTAACAGTTGTATCATATATACCTCTTCTTTTAGCTCTCCATTTAGGAAGGCTATTTTCATATCCATTTATCAGATTTCATAGTCCAGATGTATTGCTATCGCAAGCATGATCTAAACGGACTTGAGCATTACCACAGAAGAAAACATCTCATCATAGTCAATATCATAATGTTGACGGTAACCCCTGGCAACCAGATGGGCTTTATAGGTCTCTATCTTCCCGTCTGCACCCTTATTTTTTTGAAGATGTACTTACATCCTATGGGTTTTACCCATTCAAGTAGGTCAACCAATGTCCATACATCGTTGACCTTCATGGACTCCATTTCAAATTTTATGACTTCTAGCCACTTGTCAGAGTCAAACCTCTACATTGCACCCATGTAGGTGATCGGATCCTCATTATTCTCATCGAGTTCAACAAGATCACTATCTCGAACTAAAAAATCATAGTATCTATCTAACTAATGTGGTACTCTATCGGATCTCCTCAAAGATATCTCTACAATAGGTTACTAATTTAATCTAATCAAATCTGACTCTATGAGTTTATTGGATTGTGTCGACTCTTCTACCAATCGAACTTCATCAAGTTCAATCTTAGAGACATTAGTTCCTTTCCTAAAGAACTTCTTTTTCAAAAAGACTGCCCTATTACTGACGAACACTTTTTGTTCATCAACAAGATTGAAGTAATACTCCTTAGTTTCTTTTGGATATCCTATAAATAGATATTTATCAGATCTAGATCCAAGCTTATCAGTTTTCAAATATTTGACATAAGTCGGACACTCCTAAACCTTAAGGTGAGAGAGTACTGACTTACGCCCTGTCTACATCTTATGTGATGTTTAACTTACGGACTTACTCAAAATTTTATTTAGAATATAACAAGCTGACTCAAGTGCATATCCTCAAAAGGAGATCGGTAGACTTACAAAGCCAATCATAGACCAAACCATGTCTAACAAGGTTCGATTCCTCCTTTCTGACACACTATTATGCTATGATGTTTTAGAAGGGATCCACTATAAGAGAATCTCATTCTCTTTTAAGTATGTTAGAAACTCACTGAAGAGATATTCACTTCCTCAGTCAGATCGAAGAGTTTTAATATTCTTCTTAATTTATTTCTTTACTTTATTATGAAATCGTTTGAATATTTCAAATGATTCAGACTTATATTTTATTAAATAGACATGCCATACCTCGATAGGTCGTCTGTAAACATAATGAAATAATAATATTCACCTCTGATACTCGTATTCATGGATCCACATACATCAGTATGTATCAGACCTAGAACTTCACTGGCTCGCTCATCTTTCTAGTAAAGATGACTTGATCATTTTCTAAGAAGATAGATCTCACAGATTGAAAATGATTCATAATCACTGACTTCGAAGATTTTCTCTTGAGTCAACCTATTTATTCTATTCTTATTAACATAACCTAACCTATAATGCCAAAGATAGATATCGGTGACATCATCAATTCTAGGATGTTTGCCAGATATGTACATTATACTAACAGATTGTGATAATATAATAAATTTATTATTCAGTTGTCCATGTATCACATTAATACCATTCATAATGATATTAAAATATTTTTTTTTATTAAAATCTCATAATCGTACATGGTCAAAAGGCCTATAAAAATAATATTTAATAAAATGAAGGATAAAAGTGATATTCACTAAGAATAATAACATTAGACTTGAATACAAACTTAATAATCTTTAATGCTAGAACTGAAACTGATCTTCCATCTCTAACATTAAGAAATCTTTCGTCTTCTTCAAATCTCCTACTGATCTGCAGATCCTGCAACGAATTACAAATACTAAAAGAACTTTCGATATCTAATACCCTGATAGTAGAATCATAAATTGAGAAATTATAATGCATTATAATATAATTATCTTATCCAGCAACAGCTCACTTTTTTCTCGATCTGTTCAGATCTAGGGTGGTAATGTACTAAGGATAGTTCCTCTTTCAGTGCCCTTGCTTCTTACAGTAGAAGTATTTTGCCTGACTCTGATCGGACATGAATTTCTTGGTCCGAGAGGGCTTGGGTGCGCCAGCACTTTGCACCTTCTTCTTATTCTTCTTGTTCTTCTTCTTTCTTAAAGGATCGACATCCAGAAGAAGACCCTCCCATCATATTCACTGACTCCTTATGGAGCTGGTAATCCTTCTCAAAGTTCTGCAGCAACCTCAATAAATCGTAGTAGTTGACTACAGGCTTTGTCATTTGATAATGAGTAAGAAAAGGGAGATAGAATTTAGACAAAGATTTCAAATAAAATCCTTTCCCAGCTGCTCATGCAGAGGAAAGTCGAACTTACTCAAGCGCTCAATCATCTCGATCATGTATAGTACATGATCAGTGATTAATGCCCCTTCTCTCATTCGAGCAATTAAGATGGAACAACTTATCCTATGCCTCTCAACATCGTTGGTGTGCCAAAAGACTCGTTCAACATTTGTAATTTATCCTATGACTGAGTATTCTTGAATCTATGGCTGAACTCATCATTCATTATCGCTAGCATAATAACAACCGTAGTTCGATCGTTGAGCCATTTCTGATAAGTGTCTCAGACCGTACTGCCAGCATTCGGAGCTGATTTATCAGATGCCAGATCTATCAGCACGTGTAAGATCTGTTTGTACTCTAGAACTATTTTAATTTTAATACCAACTATTGAAAGTTGGTCCCATTAATTTTCACTATCGAATGTGATTGAAGCGACAAGGTGGTCGCCATAACTGCAAAAACAAAAATCAAAATCTAGTTAGTATATAAATTGATTAAGCCTAAAAATATGAACTTTAGTCTAAAGGTTCTCTCACTATTTTATTTGAATTGGTAGTCTCTACCTTCAATTCAAGAAATTATACTAATTACCTAGTGCATATCAGAATCCTCACAGGCTGCACATGGGTCTGAGTATGGCTCAACCAACCCCTATGTACCTATGGGTAGGTTCTTAACCAATTATTTCATGAAGTAATTTCTAGCAATTAATTTTGCCATAATCACTTCTTCAGCAGGCATGTGGCACCTCCACTGAAAGTCTTGGTTAGGTCCAATCATTAATATGTCAGAATTTAGTACTTTTGGACACGAGTTCCCTTTTGCAACCTTTTGCCCATATTTTCTCCATTAACAACCATCGTTCATCTGCAGATGCTTAAAAAAAAGAAATTAACTTGCGAATATGGATATCGATGAGATCAGAATGATAGAATATCATTTCTAATTGGACTTACTATAGGACCTTGACATCTTGCTCTAACTGAAACCATAGTTTTCCTATTGATTGGATTGATGCTTTGGCTCATGATCTGGGTCAGTTCATCAATTTGGAGCCTAGTGTCGACTGGTGTCCAGCTCCTCAAGCCCTTGCCTTTTTCTTCACATGGTTCCTCTCTTCCATGCAGGTCCACAAAGTTTTGCAACCTCAAAGATAACTCCAAATCCTTTGTTTCACTAATCTAGCCTCCTTGATAAGCTAGCAATGGTTCAACCTGCTTCTTATCCTCAATGCACTCATGAGTCCTCTGCAGCACTTGAGAACCTTCCCCTCCAAGAGAAAGAAAGACTTGATGGTCCTAGATTCAACAATTTAAATATTTCAAGTAAATAATTTAGAGTTGAAAGAAAAATTTGACGGTTACATAATTACTTTTGGCAAATCCTATTGTTGGATGGCTGCAAACTTCATCTATAGCTCATAATAATCTTTCATGGTTCGGTCAACAACCATCCTTAGTAACTTGTTCTCCTCTTTCATGTGATCCATCTCGGCTTAACATGCATAATGTTGGGGCAACTTCTCTAGGTTGTGGATGTCAGAAACAGCAAGGATCAGATCGTGGAGGTCTTTGAAGGCCAGCAACAAAGCAACACAAAAACAGCCTTCAGGATTTCAGCAGTCTTGTAAATCCTATCGGCAGGATTTTCTTCTGCGATTCGAGCCCTTTCTATTCCAGATCTGAAATCCATCTTTTGGGATCTAGAAGCACCCTTGATGAGGTCACCAAAAAGCAAAATATAAGGTGTGAAACTTCTCTTGGGCGGCCAAGAGGGGGCATACAAAAGGGGGCTTGCACAAAAAAGGGTGCTAGAAAACCTAGTGCCTTCTTTCTTTCCATTTTGGGATTGGCGGCCAAGAAATCCTAGGATTTCTTGCTACTAGAACATAGAGAAGACCAGAGAGAGAGGAAGAAAGAGAGGGAAGGTTAAGGAGAAAATGATTAGTATTCATTCGGTTCATCGAGTCAGAATACAGTGTATTTTATATATAGGGTCAATGTGATCTAACTTAAAAACTTTCTGGCTAATTCAATATAAGATTGCGCTCACTCAAGTCATACACCCATGACTTGACCCAATCTCATAATCTTAGACTCAATCCTAATCCAAATATAAGTTAGCCCCTCAAGGTCCAAAACTCCTGAACCTCAAGACCTAAAAGGCTAATAGCCTTTTCTCCTAGGGCCCAAATTAGCCCTAGAACCCCATGACCACCTCATGAACTTTGGACCTTGGCCTTAGTCTTGATCTCCTGAGTCTTGAAAGCACCATATGAGGCCCAACAATCTCTATCTTGGTGCCCCAAGGCCTTAGCTAACTCCATCCTATCCATCAAGTACATCAGTGCCACATATCTTCAGAAACTATCCTGTGGAAGTGTCTTTGTCAGTGCATCCACTAGATTCTTCTTTATGTAGACTTTCACCAGCTCCACCTCATCTTCTTCCACAAGCTCTCTGATCCGATGATACCTGATGTTCATATGCTTCATCTTCACATGGTATTCAGAGTTCTGTGCAAGTAACAGTGCACTCTGACTATCGCAGTGCACCCTGATGGCCTTCTGTACAAGGCCCATCTCGAACGTCAAGCCCTTCAGCCATAGGGCCTCCTTTGCTGCCTTCATAACACCAACGTACTCCATCTCAGTGATGGATAAGGCTGTGATGGACTGAAGACACGATCTTCATGAAATGGGACCTCCAAACAAGCTAACTACAAAACCTGTCGTCGATCACTGAGTGTCCACATCTCCACCAAAATCCGCATCCACGAATCCTCCTATCAACCTCCGAGCCTTCTTGGATGTGTTGGAGAGTCTCTCAACACCTCCTCACTATCTGTAGTAGATGCTGACTCCAATAGTATCCACCAAGTACCTGAAGATCTCCTTTAGTGCTCGCCAGTGCTCCCATCCAGGCTGCACCATGAACTGCTGACCTGACTCACTGCGTGGGCGATATCTGGCCTACAATACACTATGACATACATAAGGCTCCCCACATCAGAGTCATATGGCACTCTCTTTATCTCCTGAGCCTCCACCTCAGTTTGTGGTGATGTCATCTTCGAGAGTCTAAAGTGCCCAGTGAGTGGCAACTCCACCGGTTTCACTTCCTTCATCCCGAACCTCTCCAAGACCTTCTTGATGTAACCTCCCTGAGATAAATGTAGCACTCTTTTGACTCAATCTTTGAAGATTTTTATGCCTAAGATCTTCTTCGCAGGCTCCAAATTCTTCATCTCAAACTCCCGAGATAAGGCTACCTTTAGTTCCTGCACAACCTTCCTACTCTTGCATGCTATGAGCATGTCATCTACATACAAGAGTAGAAACACTCTAGACCCATCCTCCAAAGACTTAGCATAAACACAAGAGTCATACTCACACCTAAAAGCCTGATGCTCCTCTCATAAGAATCAAACCGTTTGTACCATTGCCTCGGTGACTGCTTTAGCCCGTACAACGATTTTGCAACAAATAGACTGTTCCTTCTGCTCCTGGCTCTCAAAACCCAGGTGGCTGCTCCATGTGGATGCTCTCCCCTAGATGTCCATGGAGGAATGCCGTCTTGACATCCATCTACTCCAGCTCCAAGTCCCGAGCTGCAAGATACTCAGCAGCACCCTGATGGAAGTATGTCTGATGATAGGAGAGAAAACTTTGCTAAAGTCGATGTCTTCCTTCTGGGAGTATCTCTTGGCCACTAGCCTCACCTTGTACATGATACCTTCTTTCTTCAAAATCCCCTCCTTGTGTTGGTAAACCCACTTGCAACTAATGAGTTTCTTCCTTATGACAACTACACCAATCGTCATGTCTCGTTCTTTTGGAGAGACTGCATCTCCTTGGATATTGTTTGGATCCACCTCTCTTTGTCCTAGCTCTCCATAGCCTCCTCATAGGTGTAGAGGTCCCTATTCACTGTCATCAGGACATATGACACTGTCTCTTTGAAGCTATATCATTCGGTTGCCTGACGTTCCTTTGGGTTTGTGCAGTGCAACCCCGATATCCATCCTAGTTTCAGCTTGCTCCTACTGGACCTCCTGGCTTCTTTCATTCATCTGAGTTTTCTCCACCTATGGAGACACCTTTGAAGAGTGCCCCACCTAAAACCAAGTCCTCTCGATGCACCTGCAAGTGGCGAAACAGAATAGGACGTTAGTTGTCTAGCGCTGCCCTGCTAGACCTCCTACTGCTCCTCCATGCCATCTCACCTTTGAAAAATTGGATTTTCATCAAAGGTGACATCCCTACTAATGATGGCCTTTTTTTCAAGGGATCTCATAGTTGGTATCCCTTAACTCCTCATGGATATCCCAAGAACACCATCTTCTGTGATCTGGCGTCCAATTTGCTCCACCCACCAACACTGATGTGCACAAATGCCGTGCACCCAACACCTTTAGATGGCTCAGTCCAATCTTCCTTCCAGACCATTTCTCTTCTGAAATACCATCATCTAACTTGGTGTGAGGTGACTGATTCATCAATAATAGGCTGCATCGACTGTATCAACCCAGAATACCTTAGGAAGCCCTGCCTGCAACCTCATGCATCGTGCCTTTTCTATAAGGGTTCTATTCATCCTTTCAGCCACCCCATTTTACTAAGGAGTCTCTCTCACCGAAAATATCTTTTGATGTCATGCTCCTAACAAAAATTTAGAACTCCTTGCTGGTGTACTCCTCGCCATTGTCGGACCGTAGACACTTCAAACTCCAACCTATCTCCTTCTCCACCTCGGCTTTCCACACCTTGAATTTAGTGAAGATTTCTAATTTCTCATTCATGAAGTAGACCCATACCTTCTTTGAAAATTATCTATGAAGGTCAAGAAGTATCTCACCCCATTTTTGACTGAAATCAGGATCGGTCCCCACACATCAGTGTGAATTAGTTCCAGTGGGCTGCACTACGGGCTGAACTGCTGGCAAACTGCACTCTTCTCTACTTTTCCATTGGCATGGCTCACATACCTCTGAGATACCTCCATCTAGATCTACAATCAGACCATACTTGCTCAACTCCTTCATCTCATGATCTCCCACATGGCCTAGACGATAGTACCACAATCGGTAAGCCCCCTGCTGGCCTTGCGCTGCTACTGCATCAGATTCTCCAGTCACCATAGATCCTTCCATCCTGTAGAGGTTATTCTCTATTTCCTACCTCTCATCACTATCATGACTCTATTTGAGATGTTCAACACCCCACTCCTGGCACGACTGCTGAAGCTGTAGCCGCTCCACTCCAGGTAACCAAGTGATACGAGATTCTTCTTCAGATCAGGGACGTGCTTCACATTAGTGAGAGTCCGCACCATCCCATCAAATATCCTCATCCGAATGCTCCCCATACTAGCAACTCTACACAGGTGATCCAAGTGTTACACTCCCTTCATCTGTCCTGGTATATATAGCGAACCAAGATCAGTTGGGATGTAGTGATGCGAACAGGCTGAATCCAGGATCCGTACATCTATATTTTGTCTGTGACCATTTGATACCACCAAGAGATCATCCTCCACCTCACTATCAGCCACTGTACTCAGCACATCAGATCCTCCCTTATCTCCCTTCTTATTCTTCCATTGCGAGCAATCTCGTTTGAAGTGCCCGATCTCGTTGCACTTATAGCACCTGGCTTCCTTCCTACTCCTGCTCTTCCAAGACTTTGACCGTCCCTTTGACTTGCCTTTTTTTCTTCCTCTTTCTGATCTCTCCCCCATGACCAAGCCTTTCTGAGGAGCACTTTCCAAGGTCAACTTCTCTCACTATTCATTGGACCATAACACCGAGACTATATCTTCATATTCCAGGATCTCCATGCCATAGAGCAGCATCATCACCAATGGATCATAAGAAGGGACAGCAAGCATAGCAGTAGCAATGACTTATCTTTCTCCTCTATCTTCACCTCAATGTTCAGCAACTCATTGCACATCTGGTCAAATTTTTGGATGTGACCCAACATATCTTTGTCTTCCTGCATCCGAAGGCTATACAGTCTCTTCTTCAACATCAGCTTGTTACACATATTTTCTCCATATACATGGTGTGCAACTTTGACCACAAATCTTTGGGATCCTCTCCTCTAACATCGAATAGAGCATTGCATCTACCAAATATCCTCTAATCATAGAACAAGCCTTCTTCTCTAGGGAGATCCACTGATGATCCGTCATCCCTTCAAGTTTCTCCTCCAATGCCTGATCTAGATCTAGTTGAACCAGGAGATCTTCTACCCGAACTTTCTATATGAAAAGTTTCTTTCCTATCAAACTTCTCAAAGTCAACCTTGATGTTGCTTTTCATGGCTAGATCTAAACCAAAAACACAACAAAACTCTGAGGGATTTGAGAAATACCTTGACAGGGTCTTTACTGAAATTTCAGCCTTTGAAGATTTTCAACTTTTGGAGTCTCCTTCTTTCTCCACACAACCCGTGCTCTGATATCAATTGTTGGAGCAACTTCTTCAAGTTGTGGATGTCAGAAATAACAAGGATCAGATCGTGGAGGTTCTTGAAGGTCAGCAACAAAGTAACACAAAAACAGCCTTCAGGATTTCAGCAGCCTTGTAAATCCTATCGGTAGTATTTTCTTCTATGATTCGAGCTATTTCTCTTTCAGATCTGAAATCCATCTTTTGAGATCTGGAAGCACCCTTGATGAGGCCTCCAAAAGTAAATATGGGGGCACGAAACTTCTCTTGGGTGGCCAAAAGGGGGCGCACAAAAGGAGGCTTGCACAAAGGAGGGCGCTAGAAACCCTAGCACCTCCTTTCTTCTTTTTTGGGATTGGCGGTCAAGAAACCCTTGAGTTTCTTGCTGCTAGAATGTGAAGAAGAGTAGAGAGAGAGGAAGAAAGAGAGAGAAGGTTAGGAAGAAATAATTAGTATTCATTCGCTTCATTGAGTCAGAATACAGTATATCTTTATATATAGGGTCAATGTGATCCAACCTAAAACTCTCCTGGCTAACTCAATATAAGATTGCGCTTACCTAAGCTCATGTACATCCATGACTTGACCAAATCTTATAATCTTAAACTCAATCCTAGCTCACATATAACTTAGCCCCTTAAGGTCCAAAATCTTTGAACCTCAAGACTCGAAAGGCTGACAGCCTTTCATCCTAGAACCCAATTAGCCCTAAAAATCCTATTACCGTCTCATGAACTTTGGACCTTGGCTTTAGCCTTGGTCTCCTGAGCCTTGAGAGCACCACATGAGGCCCAACGCATAATTGAGACAAACTTAAATTTCAGCCGCTATTGTATAGAGAAAAGAGGTGAAAACGAAGGAGGGAGATAAGAGTCTGCCAAGCTAACCTCATCTATCACCAAATTTCGACCCATTATCTTCTCTTCGGTTTGATCGTCCTCGTCTTTTGGGCTTTCTCCCTTCTTGGCATTTCCTTCCTGCTCTGCATCGGCTACCAGTGCATCTCCTTCCATCGCTTCTTCTTCTTACTGTCCGTCTTCATTACCTTCTCTTTCACCATCCTCTATCTTGGGAGAGAGATCTATTTGCATTATACTTTCCTCCTTCCTCTTCTCCAATCACATCCTGTAATTGCTGCCCCCTATCCTTCTCTTGGGTCTTCGATGATTTTCTCTGGGCCAGGAAGTCAATGTTTGAGATGTATTACAAGGGCTACAAGGGCCAGAAGACTCTCCTTCTTCTACCCTCTCTCACCTTAATTTTTTACTAGAACAAATGGTGAATCATGTGATTGGAGAGCGCTGGAATAGCATAGGTGCTTCGGATATTTTCACTCCTCAAGTCATTGGTGCGGCCTACTGTCAACTCTTTAGAATTTCAGGGCTGCAGTCGTTATCACCCGAGCTAAATAACAAAACCCACCTACAAGAGAATGGCTACCCCCAGCGAGTCTTTATATAAAGCTTGTATACTATGTTGACATCGCTCGGGTTGATCCAAACCCAATAGATATACTTTTTAGTAAACGGATTCCATTAGGAAGTCTTTCGAGATCTACAAGTGCAGTAGATAGATATATCTTGCTGGTATTTGGGTATTTGCTGAATGCGCACCCAAAACGAAGACTGTCGTATAGATCTAGGGATGGCAATGGGTAGAGTTTGGGTCGGATAGTGTACTATCCATCCCAAACCGAACTTAATACCCTATACCCAAATCCTACCCGATACCCAATCGGGTAAGAAAAGAGATACCCATCTCC
>KE510299.1:26422-38480 GCA_000441515.1 Elaeis oleifera | reverse complement strand
ATAACTTCAATAATGGTGGAGAGTAATCTGGGCTGAAATAGAGCCGTTACAGCATATTAAATGGGCATTAAATGCAGCCAAAACGAGCTGAAAACTAGCCGTTGCGGAGTTTTTCCGTCACAGGGGTCGACTCATAGGGTCGACTCATAGGGTCGACTTCTGTGGTATAGAACAGAAAATGACTGTTCTGTAATTTTCGCTTATACTGCAGCAGAGGTCGACTCATAGGGTCGACTCATGCTCAGGGGTCGACTCATGGGATCGACTCACAGAGTGTGCTAGCTAAAAATTCAGCGTGCCGTTCAACCCCTTTTGCCATGAGTCGACTCATGAGGTCGACTCAAATATATAAACATGATTTTCTTCAAAATACATATTCAAAAATATTAAAATTACCTCCAATAGATTACAAATCTTGTGTTCTTACTCTTGAGGCTTCCGAATCAGAACTTAGTAAAATTACGATTTTGCCCCTGAAATACAATAAATTTTTTTCCAAGCCAAAATCATTAGTAACCTCCTCAAATGCTTTGTAATCATCAAAATCAATTCAAGAAGCAACAGGTACCAATGTGGCTGGAGCTGAATGTCGTCCGAGATCCACAACATCGGAGGATATATGTAAAGGAAGACCACACTCGTCAAGGGTGTTTCGATGGAGGACTCTTCGATGCTTAAGTTAGTCGAAGCTTTAGAAACAGTAGAAAGAAATGAAAGCAAAAGTCAGGAGACAGGAAAGAGTTTTCCTTTGTCCTCCCTTAAGGTATGCCCCTCTCTCGAGTGCTTGAATTTACTTTTTCTTGCTTAACTTAGAAAAATAAATAAATAATGACAGAGAACAGGTGGAGACAACTGGGTTTTGAATGAGGTGAGCCTGTCTTATTTTGTAATCAAGTCTGAGCGAGCTCATGTAACTTCAAAGCAAATAAGTCCGTCCATGACCAACAAACTAAAAAATTTGATAAGACTTTGACCTCTCTCAATATATTTTACTACAAGTAAATATATTAATTTTATAAATTGTTATGTATGATAATATTTTATATAAAAATAATAATTGAAATAATCTATGATACATGTCGTTTATAAATTCTGGCTTGTTTGCTAGGGAAGCATACCAAACTTGAGCCTAACTTCAATATGAATGCGAGCTGGTGTACAAAAAGCTTGCTTGTTTGACAACCCAGGGAGAGCTAAAACAAGTGCCGCTGTGGAAGGCTACCGGTAATGATGTCGGACAATAACACCTGTTAAGTGTTCAACCTCAAGTAACCCTTCAACCTAAAAAGGTAGTAACTTAAAGGGGTTCTGGTTTTCAAAGTCCCTGATATCTTGGCTTGAAGTTCGATCGAGTCCAAATTATTTAGTATTTGATACATTTTGGACCTGGTTAAAAAAAAAAACTCAAACAAGTCAAGTAATAAACTAAAAAAACTGATTTTGTGTTATGTTGCCTCTTTCCTTTCTATCTTTTATTCTTGTTATACCGTTCTTTATTTTTCTTCGTCGCCCCTTTATACTCATTTCATCAGTACTGAAAATGTGTCATGGTCCATACTACTGTTTTACTTTACAAAAAGAAAAGAAAAGAAAAGAAAGAAAGAAAAATGGAAAAAGGAAGAAGAAGAATAAGGATTTGACCAGTTTTCAAATGAGTCATGCTTCGATCACAAACCTGATCCACATCTAAAAATTGGGTCAGTTGATGCGTGCTTACCTAAATACAGACCAGGTTGGGTCATGGATGATCCAACACTCCATCCAACACCATGGAAGACTAGTTGGGCTAGTGCTTTAGCATCCAACACACCACTTGGCTCGCTTGCAAATTCCCATTATTTTGGAACATATGAATTTTGTTGAATGGTTGAAATGAGTTCAATTAAATCTTAGGACCATAACTCATAAGTACCTACCAGTAGAAATTATTTAGGCTTCTAGATGGTCATAAGGCGAGATAAAACCACAAATGATCCTTTTCTTTAAAATTGGCAGAAAATTAGCACACACACTTCATAAACAATAGATAGTATGATCATGGTGAGGGGGGATTCTTGGAAGTGCGACTTTTGCACCACAGTCTTGTACCACTATGGATGGCTATAATATCTCCATCTAAGTGATGAATGGTTCTCATTTATCCTAGATATATGTCCAGACAATTTTCGGCATAATGTACACAGCATTGCAGAAATGAAGAAGAGTTATCCATCTCCGAGATGGATAACATGATGGCTATCCATGATGGTACTATATTCTATCATACAAAGTTGCACCGCAAAGATCCTCCTATTCATTATTATGATAGATAACAGCCAGCATGCATTCATTGGCTATCAAATTATAAGGCAAGATGGAAGACAACAAGCATGGGTGCTAGTGCTTGGTTACATGTCAATTGCAGATTATCTTTAAGGTGAAAGATCTTTCACGAAGACAGACTGGTTTCCATCCACCATGCAATTCCACAAGCGATCTCAAGGGCGGCACGAAGGTCTTCTGCTTTTGCTGTTCAGCTCGTTTCCAAAAACCTTTTGACAAAACACTCTAACCACTTATTTGAAACATAGAAATCCTTGGCAGAAGAGACACTCTCCTGAAACTCCATCACCTTCTCCTCCTTCCATCTTTGTCTAGTACTGCCTTTTTTGCTTCCCATCTCCTCCTAATCTGCAGGGATTTTTTCTCCTAAGTTCATCAAAGTAGACCTGCAGACAAGATAGAACTTTGGCCTGGTAGCAGCCTCTCCTTCGGGTCAAGAAGGTACTCATGTTGCTTTTTGAAGACCTCCAGCCCGGCAAGGTGCAAGCCTGGATGCTTCTTTATCCCTAATAAGCCAGTACTGCACCTGAAGAGAATTCAGCAATTACACCAGCAAGAACAATCCTCACTACTGAATCCTTGTGCTGCTGATGCACAGCTGAGATAGTGGAGATCTGTAGATACCCATCAGCATCTTTAGCATCTTTCTTGCTCCTGGCCCCTGATGCAGTAGCAGGCAACATGCAACAATGTGTGAGAAACAGACCTCTTCAGGGTCATAAATTTAATAGTTTGCTGGCTCTCCAACATAAGCTGAATATCTGCATTCTAGTTCTGATGAAAGCAAGGAAAATAACAGCTATATGTTGCTTTGTTTTGTGTTCTTGTTCTGCCTAGTCAAGGCTGCTTGATTCTCCTAGGCTGATTCTTAAAATTCTTCTGTGCAAATGCTGGAAGCATGAATTTACAAAGCAACAGGTGCAATGGGAAGTGGAGTTAATGCCTTCCTCTTGTTATCATCACCTCCATTATCCTCATTTTCACTGTTAGCTGTAACCACAATTCTATCTGCTAAAAGGTTAGGATCATGAGAACTATAATGATACGCATCAGGTAAACTTCATATGGAAGAATGCCCCAAAGCATGGTACTCTTTGTATGACAACCCTCCCAAAGTCAATGGAGATAAGTGGATTTTCATTTTCTGGAGACATTACTGCTTCATGAATGATTCCATTAGTTCCCAAGGTCCTGCGGCTATCTTTGACCTAGCTATGTAACTTTGTCAAGCACTCCAGAACAAATTGAACGAGAAGCCACTGAAACTTCTGTGAGTCCAAAGTGGAACTAGCCAGGTAAACTACTGTAGAAGGATGCGCGCTTCGCTAATTGGGAGAAAATGAGAACATTACCGATTGATATTCAGAAATTAGTCATAAATTTGGTCCTGTGCCAACTGTGCAGGCACAACCTAGAGCTAGGATCATAGTCCCACAAGCCCGAAAGGACTTGACGTTCCAGTTTTTGTTCCTCCCACTAATCCAGTTGTTATGAAGGATTAGGCATCCTAGTTTCATGCAAGCAGATCTAACATCAGGCTTCTCCCACAAGCCTTTGTAAGCTCCATTAGGAAAAAAGTTCCTATCCAAGAAAACACGGTCAGGTTTGTACTGGGCTCCCGACATCGGTCATCACCAACACGGTTGACACCACCTTCCCACATAAAACATCATAGAAGCTTGGCTGTTCTGATAAGTCTGAACTGGATGCATGCCTCACCACCATCTCCATTGCAGCAATTGTGGTCGAATCAGACCGAGCAAAGTAAAACCAGAGTTCAGTCGCCTTGGTAAGTTTATGGGTCCTGCCAACATGGAAATAGTTGTAGAAGAAGAGAAGGTGGGAAAAAATATTGGGCTAGGAAGCACAGATACGGTACGGGACATTGATACGATACGATATGATACAGATACAGGAATACGATAAATTCCTAAAAATATAGGATATGATACGGCTGGGATACGGTATACTAAAAATATAATATTAATATAGAAGCATAAATACTCAAGATAAATTTAACATATAAACACAAATCATAACTCAAGAGCACCTATGTTTGAAAAGTAAGCATCATTAATGCATAGTCATTACAAGCAAAAATCCTGAAAGATTAACATATTAATTGTGGCTGGTTCTTCAAGGTGCAGTGTAGATACAAAAAGAAAAAAGAACAAAGACTAATTATATTACTAACCTGCTGAGAGAGAGAGTGCAACATTGTGACTCAGTCACTGCAATTCGAAGGTGTGAAGCCAAAGCCAAAGGAGACAACTGGGGAGGGAAGGACGTGATAGAAAGAAAGAACCTTATTCTGTGTTTGTGAAGAGGGCATAGGCTTAAACAAGGGGAAGATAGAGGGACGTGAAGGGGAGGAAGCTTGAGTTCTGTGTTTATGTAGAATTAGAAAACGGTGGCGTTTCAATGTTTCATTAATGGCAAAATTCAGTATCCAGCCATATCCCAGCCATTTTCCAACCATATCCAGCTATATCCCAGCCATATCCGATGCCGGAAAAATCAAAAAGAGAGGAAAACAGTCGGACACGCGGCGGGTATGTATCGCACCATGTCCCTAGCATTTTCGTATCGGAAACATGTCTGACACGGGTACGGCAGCCATTTTGCCGTATCCATGCTTCCTAGATGTTTGGTAAGCAAAAATTTCATTAGCACATGGAGCACATTGGTAACGTGCAGAAACTATGACTAGATGGTCTCATTAAGAGTTTATGAATATTAAAGCAAGTACTTAAATAATTATGCATAAAATATAACAAGAAAAGAAGCCAAATCATGTGATCCATTTAGTCTGTACACAAATGAAGATGTTTACTTGATTACAGACTACAATCAGTCGTAAAATATACAATATCCTCACCCTTTGTGGAGTTCAATAGAAGATTACCAAGTGGAAAGTACAGTTCAAGGTATATCTACTTTCAATCCACAAATTTATGAAGAACACATATTTTAAGTCTTTTCCTTCTGTGATTATGCAATTTAGGATTTGAACTGACCAAAAGTAAGTTTTGAGTATCTATTAAAATACTAACTGCTTATGTTCCAACTGCATTTCCAGTGAGGGATATCCAAGTTTTAATGATAAATAAGAAAAGGTAGAATCTTACCCCAATGTTTTGGTTCATTGAACATATAAGATTTCAGATGTGTGTTACTGATTGTCAATATTTACCACAAATATCGGAAGAACATCTTGCCATGACTACATATGCCAGAAAATTCAACCAATCTATAATGGTAATTTGATTAGCGAACAGAAACTGCATATAAATAGAACCTTGTTATACACCAGATACCACAGATCACATTAACCAATCGTATTAATAGAGCAATGATTCATAAGAATACATACTAAATGATTTGTTAAAATTAGGTGGACTGCACCAAGGTTATGAGTATCACAAGGATGAGTTCAAAAATACCTGTTTCATTGTATTCATCTGACTGTGCCACCAATGAAGCAGGACCAAAGGAGAGGAGAAACGGCAATGGGTTATCAAACCAATAAACATCAACATCACTCATTAGCACATTGTATCCCAATTTTAATATCTGCAGAACTATACGGGATTTCACTTTAGTCACTCTCTGAAAACACTCAGTGCCAAAGTGGCAATTATTGAAGCTGATATTGCTGGGAGCCAGTGGATCCTTGAAAACTGGCAAGCCCTAGAAACAAGAATCATTTTCTTATAAACATATACACTGGTTTGGCACTACCATTTGATTTTGAAGTTGAAGAAAATCTATGGTAAACATCAAAACTAAACCAAGTTGCGATCATCATACCTGCAATACTGAAAAATGATAAATTTCAGAATCAAGAGCACAGACTATAAAATTATGGACTGCCAGTAGGCGCAAACGGCAGACCCAACTCATAAGCATGTCCCTGTAACTATCTCCAGCAACTGCAAGCACAATGGATTTATCCTTGTCTGCAATCATTTGGAGGAGTGATTCCAAAGAGAATGTAACTGATAGTGGTACCAGCACTTCAAAAGAACCTTGTATGATGTCATGAAAGAGTATTTGCACTCTTTGTCCAATGAATTGATATCTTCTAGACAGGTTTTCCGCTTCTTCTCTTTCCAGGAGTGCAAGAACCTTGTCAATAGTTGTAATGTTTCCTGTTCTTGAATTGGAACTGGTTCCAAACTGTAAGATGCATGTCTGTTTGGTCCTTGTAAAGAATAGACAGTTTTTTTTGCTTGATTGATGAAATAATATTGCCCAAAACACTTTACAAGTTTAATTAGGTTACTAGGAGTGTTATTCTGTCGTAGAAAAAGTGTTCCATACAATGCAGCAAGATGATGGTTTCCTTCAAACTCCCAATTTCTTTCAGCATCACTGTCAGCATGTGGAAGATACTTGTGAGACCACTGACCCAATGTTTCAGGATAGAAACTGGAGACTACCTCGCTCGCATCAAATACCAATCTTAAGTCTGATGACAACACCTCATTTACAAGCCATTCATTGTGAAGCCCTTTCCCATATAAGAAAGGAGGAAGAATCCCAGCATGCAGAGGTAGTTTCCCTGTGTTCCATGCCATAAGAAATCTCTCACTCTGCCACTGTTTTTGAACTAGACATTCCTGCAGCTGGTTGAAGAAAGATTGAATTTATTCATAACATCTTACTGACCACAAGCTACAAGGTTTTATTTATATTATACTCCAGCATACCTTCTCAAATTCTATTTTTTTGCCATCCTCTCTTAACCAGTGCTTCCCATTGTCAACTAACTGAAATGAAAAGTGTGAAATGTCTAGTGACTTGGAAAAAGGAACCAGTCACGGTTGAGTTTGTAAGCATGATGCAAGGTCGTAAGGATGTCAGGCAAAAGAACAGTTTCAGAATCAATAATCATAGAAATGTCAGAACGAGAAGCTTGTGATCTTGCAACCATGGAATGAAAGAAGGGTGTCCCCTGGAACCTAAAACAAGAACACATTGTCAGCAGCAGATATTTCATCATCTGAGAAATATGTTTACTGTCGAAAATAAGGAGAAACAATCTAGCTTTGGATTACCATCAACAAAATACTAGCATAATATGTATATATAATTCTATTTAATATTTTATCTCTGCAAATTCTAACATGAACTTCATTTGGTATGATGCCTTGGACTATTAACAGAACATGTAAAGGACAAATTTTTCTTGACAAATTCAGCACTTAACTCGGTCACACCTAAGCTGCCCAGAAATAGACAATGTAACAGGAAATTGCTTGGCACAATGAATCTAGTGGCAGCTTTTTGCTAAAGCTACTCACAATAAGAGAACTGTTTCCTGAGTGCAACTGCTTATCATATCAGATTCTGATGCCTTCATCTGTGCCAATAAAATCCAGAGACACCTTTTACTGCTTCAATCTCCAATGTAGGTAAAGGGAATAGCAGTCAATTGCATCGAATTTTCTTTCTTCTTTTTCATCGAAATATGAGTGAAAATAATAGTGTAGACTTGAAAGCATGGAACTAGTAAATAAAAGAAGTAGCTTAATGTATCTCTGAAATCTTTATTTAGTAATTTTAAAGTAGGACTGGCAAGCAAGAGTCCAAGTTTCTCCATATGATAAGCCAAAAAGTTGATAGGATCCGATTTTAGTTTTAGATATCTTTCAACACAAGGTTCTGTGAGATTTTGAATTTTGCATTGTATGAAAACTTTGGGTGGCTGCTTAGAAATTGATTTCCAAGAGTCCTAGTTTACCTGTAGAGCCTAAGGCAGATGGATCAAAATTTATTGTATATGAAAGCTTTTATTTTTGGCTAGGTTTGGCCCTTGTTCTCTCTCTCTCTCTCCCTCCCTCCCTCCTTCTCTCAATGTCTATCTTCTATAATGTTTGCTCTTGCTCCTATGCTATTTTGCTCTTTAAACATGAATATGAAATCTATGATCTGATCTTTCCATTATCAGACAACTATTTGCTGCCACCAACCAGCAGGTCCTTCAGAAAGTTATTCTTTGAAATTTTACCTCATGTAAATGCCTAAGAAAGTTTTTGATCCTTTTAAATTTACCATTTCTGAGCTGTTTCTGTAGCAGAACAGCAAGTTGATTTCATAATCTAAAGTTCCAAATTGTAGCTTTTAAAATTCTTCAAATTCACCTATATATAAACAGGCCCATCCTAACTGGTCCTTTACAATTTTGGTGTCAGAGCAAAGGATCACGCCATTTTCTTTCTTGCAAGTTCACCTCCATCTTCATACCAGGTCCCGTACCAGCACGGTACAGCACAGTATGATACACCATCGCACTGACACATGACCAAGGTGCTAAATTGGTATAGCACCCATAGCATCTATTGGTACATTACTGTATTGAGCTCCTGTACCATACCAATTCCCTACAGGTACAATACGATACACAGTATGGTCCAGTAAATAAAACCTTGTTACTAACAAAGGCCAAACATCAATTAAAGTTATGATGCAAGCTTATGTTGCAACCCTAGGCACTAGCCAATGCCTTGAGAATGACTAAGATCCATCCAATGAGAACGCTATCAGGGAAGATTTGTTCATCTAAAATCATATTAGTGACAATCCAAACATCATGAACCTGCAATTGAAGATGCAACAAGTCTTAGTACTCTAGTTGAAGATGATGGGGCATGACATGGCCCATCATCTTACTACATTCCTACGATGCTCTACTCTTTTACATGTCAGTATGCATCCTATGACATCACAAAATATGGAACCATATGCCAAGATTTTCAGCATATCTACCAATATCAGTATGTGTTGGATCATTCAGAAACATATATTGGAAATACAGAAAAACCCATGCCAATATGAGTCAGCAATTGGTCAGGTCATGGTCAAACCTACCCAAGGTGGGTTACTTCAATTGAAACAGGTTTTAGTGGCATCCATCCAAATCCAAGCTCTTCTGAAAGTTTACCCTTTTATTTGTTTGTAACCTTATATAATGCTAATTCACATTACTTTGGGTTATACTCCTTATGAAAAGTACGGTCCGTAAGCATATGACATATTTGTCATTCACAATATTGAAACCCTACTTCATATGCTAGATTTGTCCAGAAGGGTCAAATTCCTAAACAAAAGCACCTTAACCAAAAAGCTTTCTGGCATGCCTTAGCATGTATTGACCTACCTTTAAACAGCTTTGCACATTTTCCTTCATTGATGTGCACCAATACTTGCGAAACTATATGCACTATACATTATATCATGTTACTTCCTCACTGGTACAAGTGCAATTCATCATGCTGTAATCCTGTCTGCAATCATTCTGTAACATGCTATTTTTTCTGTAACCTTTCTTTATATCACTTGATTAATGTATCCTCTTCTATGCTGTGTGCAGGCATTCATCTTTTCCAGTCTACATGCATAGTATATGTGAAGGTTATTTGTTGACCAACAGTACTCTCTCCACCATTATTAGGAAGAAAAAATGAAACAAATTCAGAAGCTGTGTACAGTTGGGATTTAAAGATTATAATCAGAGTAATATTCCAAGTCTATTACAAAGTTTAACTTTAAAATAATTTCTCAAGAAATGTTTAAAGTTGAAGCAAATACTTTATAAATAAATGTGGCCAAACACATATCGTACTTAAGGTATATGCTTGGCCACATATGCAATATGCAGGTGCATATGCAGCTGCATAAGTTGTACGTGGGTACAATATGTGGCTGCACAGTTATATGTGGTCCAACAGAAAATGGACTGCACATGGCGTATGCAGTGCAGTCCAAGGGCCGCCTCCACATGTGCAGCCACATAGACTGCTTTTCAAAACAGTGGATACAAATTTAATATATAAACCTTGGTCCCATCCTATAATCCAATTCTACATGTGTTTTATCCTTATCTCATTATTGATGCAGTATATCCTGCAGTATTAAACATCTTGAATTCTACTTACCAAAACATCTACAGCAGAAGTGTACAAACGAGCTAAAAACAAATTATTGTTGTAAGCTCACTGTGATTATATATAACACAATCTGTCCAACTACTCAAAATACTTCTCACTAATCTACCATACATGTCTAAAATAATCAACACCATGTGTTTCTTTATTTTCTAAACTTTTCATCAAGTCTATCAGCTTTTTCATAACTTCATGTGCATCAACTGCAGCCACAGTAAGTCAACTTACAAGGGAAGAAAACCTTTGAAGGTAATCATTCCTGGAACTAGATTGTATAAGATTTCATGGCTAATAGTAGCTCAGTAATTTGATCATTACTCTCCTTTCAAACTTAGAACTAAGCTACTCGAGATGCTTTATGAAGTTAAATTGGTGTTCTTTCCAATGTCATAATCCTCACATCCAAGTCTCCACCAAATTATACATGCATTTAATTTTCTTTGTCATGTCTACCTTTAACAGATCTGCATATCATCTCTCATGTCCCAACAAATATACGAAAGATAGAAAAATAAGAAAATTTGTTATCTGTAAACAATTTAAGAACTTGCAACTCTGAATATTAAGCATATATAATATACTGGTACCGAAAGAGTGGCTAATTTTAATGTTTGTTTAAGTGTTTAAAGTCGAACCATTAGACATAAAAAGAAAAGGTTCAAGAAAAGGGCACATCAACTGATCCTAGTCCTCACATGGAAGCAATAAAAAGATGAATCATGATGCTGAGCGTTTGAAAAGAACTTCAAGACAATTATACTAGTCTAATTTAAGCGGTCATAAAACAAACAGAAGGGAGCAACGAGAGGGTCCTCCAGTTACAGAGGAATCACCCCCGAGAAAAGCGCCTCATGGAAGCACAAGCTATGGTAAATCTGCAACAACATCTACAAATTCGAAAAGAAAAAACAACCACCTAACAACCAAAAACAAAAAAATGAAGCAGAGAGTAAGAAAGCATGACTACATACGTGAAATCAATGTCAGATTCAACCGTAACTCGGGGACCAAGAGTCCCGGCAAAGGCAACAATAGATGGGTGCTGCCCAAAGAGGACGACATGAACATCCAGCGAGAGAGCGAGCCACGACCGCACGGCCAGCTCCTGCCTTGCCCTGATCAAATCCAGCTTACCTGAAGAGAAGGGCCGGGTGCGGCATAGATTGTTATGCTCGGAAAACACCCATCATCATTATACAGAGGCTGCTGCTGGTTCTGCTTCTGGTCCAGCAAAGAGTAAAGGAAGCAGTGATCAAGAAGAAGCCACAGATCCATCCAAAGGACGCAAGCAACACCGGCATTCCCTGAGCCACGGATAAATCGAATAATTATACTCATCTATGTGCAGCAGACGACAAGGGAGATGGACGGTTAGATGGATACCAAGAGCTTGTTACGACAAAGGCGAGAGGAGGTGGAGTAACGAGGAGGGATCCGTTCGTCACCCCTATCCTTCCCTTGCCGCCTACTCCCATTCTACTGTTCTGTGTCCCTCTCCAACTTTGAAGAAGGATTGGATTCTGGTATCTGCAAATGGAAGCGAGACTCAGAAGTTGAAGCTGAAGGTAAGGTGATTTTCGAACCGAAAAAGAAGGAAAAAATATAAAAGGGGGCGCCGGTCGATGCAAGGAGCACTGCCCCCGCGCACATGGTGATGGTGTCAACACCAAGAGGAACTTTAACCGAAAGATGGTGCGTGTAAAATAAAAAAATAATAAGGCGCGCTAATTTGAACACGCGCCAACAATCTGTAGTCAACGATTGCCTTTTCGAGTTTGGTTTTTTTT
>KE510289.1:14774-30667 GCA_000441515.1 Elaeis oleifera | reverse complement strand
TTCATCTGGCATTGGTGCAAGGCGTGGTGACGCCTGGAACAAAAGGCTGCAGGATTTCTTCGATAGGCTGCTGCTCCAACTTCAGGAAGACTTTTGAAGATCTTCCTAATCAGATTTAGATCTAATTTTGGAGTGTAAAATTGTGAGGAGAAGATGTTTCAGATCCTACCTGAGTGGATACTGGTAGAGGCCAGACGCTTGCGTGGCTAAATCAGAACCTCAGGCAGTGCTGCGATCATCTACAGGGTAATTGGATTACCCTTGAGGTATGTCTTTATTCTTATATTTTAGATTTAATTTTGAAATCAAAATATCAGATAATAAAATTATATCTAATAGACATTAGATCTGAAATAACGTAGGATTTAATTAAATTTATTCTGCCCCAGATTTGATAAATCTGAAAGATCCTACATAGGAAAAGGTGATTTTTCCTTCATAATAAAGTACTATTTTTTAATATTTACAGTCATCCGAATTTCATCGACTTACAATGCCATACTTGGATGACTTGGACTTAATATCCTAAGAGCAGTAGTTTCAACATACCATTTACTGGTCTGATTTTCAATAAGAAATGGAGTCGGAGAAATACGTGGAGATCAACAACTTACTCGATATTGCTTCCTGATCTCTATAAAAATAATCAATCTGAAGACTCTTTATCCGCTGATAAACTAGACCAAAGAGAAATAAAGAAAGGAGTGAACCAGCTAAGCAATTGATTTTATCCCATTAAAAGAAGAAGATCGTGAGAAGACGGTCCAAATTAGATCATAATTATCTGATCCGGAGTGACAACAACTGATGAATTTACTAAGAGCGAATGTCGATATTTTTGCTTGATCGACAACCAATATGCCAGGAATTCCTCCAAAAGTAATAATCCACCAGCTGAACATTGATCCTAAAGTTAAATCGGTGAGACAAAAAAGAAGACTTTTTGCTCTTGAAAGGTAGAAGGTCATCAACAAAGAGATCGACAAGCTCCTCATGGCTGGCTTCATCAGAAAAGCCAATTATTTCGATTGGCTCGTTAATATACTGATGGTGAGAAAAATCAATGAAAAATGAAGAATCTACATTGACTATATAAATCTAAATAAAGATAGTTTTTTTTTGCCAAAGATCGACCAACTAGTTGATGCGACTTTGGAACACCGACTCTTAAGCTTCATGGATGCCTTTGTGGGCTATAATTAGATTCGGATGGCATCCAAAGATGAAGAGCACACTGTCTTCATAACCGACAAAAGCATCTATTGTTATAAAGTAATGCCATTCGATTTAAGAATATTGAAACTACTTATCAACGGCTAGTCAATAAATTATTTAAGGCATAGATTGGGCAAAACATAGAAGTCTACATTGATGATATGCTAGTAAAAAGTCTCCAAATTTTTGATCATGTGCGAAATTTGGAAGAAGCCTTCGACATACTTTGATGACATCAAATGAAATTAAATTCGATTAAGTGTGCATTCGGAGTAACTTTCAAAATTTTTTTTGAATTTCTTATGTCACAATGAGGAATTGAAGCCAATCTCGAGAAATAAAGGCTATCATCAATATGAAGCATCCAAACTCCAAGAAAGAGATACAACAACTTAATGGAAGGTTGCCGCACTTAGCCAATTCATCTCAAGGTCGGTAGAAAGATGTTTGTCATTCTTCAAGATCTTGAGATAAGAAAAAAAATTTTATGGTCGGATGAATACCGATAATCTTTTGAAGATCTAAAGAGATATCTGACATCTCCACCATTACTTACAAAACTAAAGGTCGGAGAAACTTTGTATCTCTATCTAGCAACTTGTTGGAATTAGTATGTAGGGGCATGCATGTGTGTCTCAAAATTTTATTTTCTAAACACCGTAGTGGAATAAGAGATTAAAATATCTTTTAATCTATATGATGCATGTATAAAATACAAACCACAAGGATCTAATTTATATGCTGAAATTGTACATATGCTGAAATTTAGTTTGTGATCAAATCACATACCTGTTTTATAATTTTTTCTTCAAATCTAGATCTGAAAGAGAAAAAAATTTTCTAGCCGTACAAGTATCTAGTTTCTATGGATATCCACTCGGGATCAACCTGAAACAGCTCTCTTAAAGTTAAATTTTTTTCTAAGAAATTCAGCCTGCTGAATCTAAACGAAGCCTGGATCGCGATCAACTCTTAATTTCTTTTCTTGATCTTCTTCTTTTTTTCTTCTTCTTTTGCCTTTCTCCTTTGCTTTGTGTTGCTATCAAGCACCAGGAACTAGCAACAAGTGGACGCCCAACAGCCCTTGGGCGTGATGAAGAAGGGATGCCCCAAGTGCTAGGATGTATGGATGTCCAAAGAGAGAGGAGAAGGGAGAGGAAGAGAGGGCATAGGGGGTCTCCAAAGATGGGTGTGGGCAGCTGGTTCGATGCACTAGGGACCTTAGGGGAGATCCCTTCAAATAAGCAAAAGGTTTGAATCCTATTCAATCTCATAATACAAGTCCTACTTACATTAGGTTTCCTAATAACTTAAGTTATTCAACTTCTATTAGAAATCCTATTAGGTGCCAACTCTTGGAGCTCTTGCACCCATTAATTCACACCCTCTTTTGCACCTAAGGGATGCCCTATATGAGATCCATAAGCCCTCTAATCATGGGACATGCCCAACTTGATCCAATCAAGGTGGCGCCCAAAAATAACTATCAAAAAAATTAATTAGAGATTTGCATCCTAAATTTAATTGATCCAAAATCTTAGACACCCAACAATTAGAGTCCAATGAATCTAATTCATATAGATTATTAGTAGATAATTAAGTTTGAATTATTTTATCAAATAAAAATCTAAATATAAAGAAAAAATTGAGTCCAATCATGTGTTAGCAAGGTTACCTTGAATCCAATCAGATTTCTCTAAATCCAATTGACACTTCACAAACTTAATTACTTATTCCAAGCCTAATCTCTTTATTGTGTGACTCCATAGGTTCAATTCTATCTGATAGTGAGATATAGAATGATCTCTATCAAAGTATCATTGAAACTTTTTTTATTGGGTCGGAATAATTTCACTCTAACTCATCAAAGATTATCGATTTAGAATAACCTTAGTGAGCTCTCACAATCTACCAGTAATACCTAGTAGTATGTAATAGCAATCTAGTAGAGCCGAAATAAATCTCAAGATGTAGTTAACGTGTGATTCAATCTCTCTATCGTGAGTCCCGATTAGATGGTAGGTCATGGATAAATCATCAAATCTCAATATCAGTCATATGATAGATTCGATCAACTCAAGTCTAACTGTGATTTTCATGAAAATTCTTTCCATCAATCACACTGCTGTGGCCACAAACTCTTGGACTTAGCCTCTCAAATCCCATAGGACTATTTCTCTCTGTCTAGGGGGATAGATCCCATCTTGATGTACATCCTACTCATACAATGGACCAACTGTCATCAAGATCCACTACAAGGGCTCATTAAGATCTATATTTATATGTCAGTCAAACTTCAGTAGTCTCACTGCGAGCAATAGTACCATCTTAGATCAAAAGATCATTCACACGATTACAGCATCGAGACAATCACTGATTATTGAATAGAAATTCAAATAATCTCTTGTATGGTCACGCTCAATACTAGTCGTCTCTAACAACTACTCGCACTCGTCGCCCAATGTTTCTACACTGTAGACTAGAGACCCATCTATCTCGAAGAAAGTGATCTGTGCATTTGGTCTATCTAGATGGATCACCGTCCTCATAATGATTCTATGATTGACAATATTAAAATTAATACATGTCTCTAATTCTTAATACTTTGAAAATATGTATCAAAAATTAATTTCATGAATGATTCAAGGACACATCATAATTGAATGAAAATAACTTACCTTTTTATTGATCAAATCAATATATAAAGTATGAAATTATATCCTAGATTTATTACAATGTATCAATCATATTGGCTTCCAGGACGTACATCTAACATAACTTCGATAGAAGCAGTTAGTTCGGTACTCATCCCGGAGGATGAAAATCGAATTCAATGGCCAATCTATCACACCAGCAAGGTGCTTCATAATGCTAAAGTAAGATATTCAAGAGCAAAAAAATGATCTACGCTCTAAGCATATCATCATAGTGACTTCGTCTGTACTTTCAAGCATATTCTATAGTCATCTTGATAGATCAGTCGTTGAAGATAATTAATTTTATATCGACCTAATACTTCAGATCGAATGGCAAAGTGGGTAATAAAATTCAGCGAGTTTGATATTCAATATCGTCCATGACCATCGATGAAAGCACAAGTTTTAATCAATTTTATCGTCGAGTGTACTATATTTGACAATAACTCTGAGGATGAACCCAACGATAAATTAAAGTAAGTTGAAACTCCTGAGGCTGACTAAACATCATTGTGGGTGTTACATATTGATGGAGCATCCAATGCATAAGGCAGTGGAGCCGGTCTCATCCTCACCAATTTCGAAGAGATTGTAACCGAATATGCCCTTCGATTTAACTTCAAAGATTCAAATAATCAAGTCGAGTATGAAGCTCTCCTAGCTAGCTTGAAGATTGTCAAAGAGCTTAACATTGACAACTTGAAGGTCTTTACCGACTCACAGTTGATTATCGGATAAATTAAGGACAAGTTTGAGATCCGAGATCTTATTATGATGAAGTACCTTCAGAAATGAATGATCTTACATCAACTCTAAAATATTTTGAGATCTCTCACATTCCAAGAATGAAGAATGCTCGAGCTGATGCACTTTTTTGACTTGCAACCACTTCATTCAATTCGCTAGATCGGATATTCATCGAATGTCTCGAGCAATCAAGTATTGATAAAGTCGAAGAAGTACTACAAATCAATGATGAGCCATGCTGGATGGACCCGATCATCCAGTATTTGACTGATGCAATTCTACCTATAGATCCTTCAAAAGCCAAACGACTAAGGTGGATGGCCTCACAATATATTTTGATGAATGGATAATTTTATAAAAGATTATTCTCTCTTTCCTTACTGAAGTGTTTGAGACCAGCAGATGCCAACTATGCACTCCAAAAAATTCATGAAGAGATTTGTGAAAATCACTTGGGGGTAAATCTTTGGCTTATAAAATCTTACGATAAGGATATTATTGGTCCACCATGAAGAAAGACGTAGCTGAACTTGTCCGAAGATGTGAACTATATCAGAAGTATGCTAACATACAACATCAACCGACCAGCCAGTTGACATCAATCGTTGCACCATGTTCCTTCGCATAATGGAGAATCGACATACTTGGTCCTTTTCTTTCGACATCCGGTCAAAGAAAATTCATTGTAGTTGCCATCGATTACTTCATCAAATGGGTAGAAGCTGAATCTTTGGTACAAATCACTAAAAGTAAGATGGAAGACTTCATTCAGAAGTCGATCATATGTAGATTCGGTCTACCACACATCATCATCACCGACAATGATCAACAATTTGATAATCAGAACTTCAAAGAGTTTTGTACCAAATTTTATATTATGCACAAACTCACATCAGTCGGCCATCCACAATCTAACAGTGAAGTGGAGGTAACAAACCGAACAATCCTACATAGTCTCAAGTCTAGACTGAATGAAGCTAAAGGCCTCTGGGTGGAAGAATTATATCCGATCTTATAGACATATCAGATAACTCTTCACATACCGATTGAAAAATCACCGTTCAACTTAGCCTATAGGACAGAGGTGATGATTCCACTTGAGATCGGATTACCATCGATAAGAGTGGAATAGTATAATGAGCCAAGCAATTCTAAATGTCGGAGAGCCAATCTAGACTTACTTCCGGAAGTCCGACAGCAAACTCAAGTTCAGATGGTGGCATATCAGTAAAGAATAGCCCGGTATTACAATACAAAAGTCAAGCCGAAGGTCTTTCATCCAGGAGATCTGGTCCTAAGAAAAGCAAAAATTTCAAAACCTCTGGACCAGAAAAAATTATCTCTAAATTGGGAAGAACCCTACAGAATAACCAAGATATTTCGACTGGATGCATATCGGCTAGAAACTCTTGATGGAACAACTATTTCTCAGACTTGAAATATCGATAATTTGAAATGTACTATCAATAAAGTTGTTCATATGTACAATGTTCAGAATGAAACATTAAAATTCAGAATCATGAAAGCTTCAATCAACTACATCAACAAAATGATATTAGATCGATAAATGATCAATCAATTTTTACCGACTATATCTCAGTTTTCCACTGTAAAAATTGACTTACGGACTATATCTTGATTTTTTTCATTGTAAAAATTGATTTAAGTCGAATGACTACTCATACTGACTTATCTTTAGCTAAGTAGAACATTACGTCGACTCGACTCCGATCGAGTGAGAAATATACCGATTTGACTACGATCAATCGAAGGATATTCGACTTACCACCATCTATCAAATATATACAAAATATATATACTAAGTTGGCTGACACCTGACTAGTGGACAAACTCTACTACAACTATTGATCGACATTCAATTGATTGATGGATGATCAAAAATTTGATTGTATAATATTGAAAGTACAAATATAAAAGAGATTTCATACTTAGAAAATTTTCTTTTCATTCTTTGAAGAAAATTATAAATTAGATCCAAGGCTCGATTACAAATTAAACTGCTTGATTATAAAAAAAATATTATACTGATCACCAGTCGGCTTCTTCATCACCTTGCTCTAGAACAGCCTCAGTAGTTGGAGCAGATTCTGGTGCAGTCGGTGCATCTCCTTCAGCCAGTGCATCGATCTCCTCTGCAACCTCTTCTCCCAAATAAGGAGGGATGATGCTACTCAGGTCCAGATTCGAATACAACTTTTCGATTGCATCTCTATCATCCTCGTATCCGACGTAATAGGAGGCGAATCCATCCTCGAGAATTTCATCCTTAAATTCTTGTGAATCTTTGAAATTCTTGATAGCCAGACTCAGAGTGCCTCTCGCCAACTCAACTTCTATCTTTGCAGAGGCCGACTCTATATCGGCCAGTGCCAGTCTCTCCATGGTGGCCCGATGTCTTCCGCACTCTGCTTCCAGCTCCTCGATGCATCCATCTCTCCCTCTCCGAAGCCGACTGATGGAATGCTTCTTACTTTTGATCCAAGATTCGAGAGACATGATGCTCTGATGAGCTAACTCAAGCTCGGCCCTAAAGGACTGTAGGTTGTCCATCATACGGGAGATCTCTTCTTGGAGCATCTTCTCCTATTCAATTGCCACCTGAAGCTGTTCAACGATAGCAGTCTTTTCGATATTGGCAGCCACCACCTTGTCCATCCATGCCTGGCGAAGATCGATGATTTTTCAATATCTACTCTCTAGAACATACATATTGTGCACCCACTGAAAGAAATGACAAGTCAAGTTGGATAAAAAAAAGAAGAAAGAGAAGAGGAATGTCGGAAACTTACCCCAAGCATCATCGGGTAAAATAAGAAATATTTCAGACACCGTCTGATTTCTCCTATTCTCCTTATCAGTCGGAAGAAGTGCAGCTTCGATGAGTCATCTGGCCAATGATGGATTGGCCAAGGCTGACTCACCAACAGGGATACGAATGTCGAAGAGGGTGGGAGGCCCGCAGACGACCCATCATCGATAGAAGTAGCCGGCACCTTCCCTTGGTCCCCAGTCGGTGGTCGCACGCTCGAGACCACCACGAAGTCGGTGCTTGACTGCGCATGAGACCGCTCCACTGGAGGAATAGCTAGTGCAGTAGCAGATTGTTCAGGTTCGACTGTGACTTCTAATTCAGCCCGAATCCCCATTGATAGAGCCGCTGATGGTTCGACCATGACATCTTCGTCTCTCACTGTCCTGACTCCAGTAGATGGCACTTCAGTCGGAGGAAGCATTGTCAGAGCCGACAATGCAATAACTAGTTTGGGAGCTGTTATCGATGGAACATCGGGTTCCCTTGCCAGTACCGACTGGGAATCAACCTGACTTTTTTCGATGGTCGAAAAGATCCAGCATCGATCATTACCCTCTTCTTGATAGTATGTAAGCGGATGTCGGCAGTCGAAACACGTGCTTTCATCCGCATAGCTACAATCAAAAGATAAAGTTCAGTATAAAATTTAGAAATAAACAAAGAAAAAATGATGTGACCGACTATGCTATACCTAAAGAAGTTATCGAATTAAGTCCGACATCATAGAGAGACTGCTCGGTCATCAGCTCTCATTGCGGTGGAACTTCCATATCTTTTAGTCAGAGAAAGTCTTCCCGATCAATGGTATCAACCCAACTATGCTCATTGGGGTCGGTTCTCAGATCACCCCAGCATGAAGGAAAGTCCTAAGGAGATGAAGAAGAAGCAAAGAAAATTGATTCTTCTATCCATGAATGGATGATGAAAGATCGGAGATGAAAGAAAGACCCTTCCTCAGGTTGTAAAACCACCACCTATTAGCTTTGGGACAAGGATAGAGAACAAAGAAAGCCCAAAATAAAGAAGGGTGAGGATTGGTCGGCATAAGACGACACAATAAGATGAAGCTAATGATCAGCTGGATGAAGTTCGGAGCCAGTTGAGCAGAACAAAGACCGTAATAATCAAGAAGATTTCGGATGAACTTCAAAATTGAAAATCGAAAACTAGCTTGAAGGTCCTCGACATAGAATGCAACCTAGCCTAGAGGAGGAGAGTTCACCTGATCGTCCAGATCAGGAACAGAAAGCTAATATTGCCTCGGGATCCAGTACTATTCCTGGAGCCGTTCCACATTGGGCCCAGACAAGGAAGAGATTTTCATCTCCGGACCCGAAGGATAATCGTCGATCGGATTCTCCGACCGACTATCCTGAGAAGATGAAACTTTTATTTCCTACTTGCCATTGAAAATGAAAAGAACAAAAACCTCAGAAGGAGTATAAATTCAACCTGGAACTATGGATGACACGAAGAATAGAAAAACTTGGAAAGCTCCTAACACTGGGGCAGAACCTTCTGTTGTAGAGGAGAATGACAAATGCAAAAGCAGAAAATTTAAATGAAAGCAACTTTACATATATAGGACCCCTCAACGGTCTGGATGAAATCATTCAAATCAAGATTTTCTCAGATGTCAATATGTGGCTACATCAAAACCGATCGTTGATCGGACGGTTCGACGCATCTACTCCTAGATCACGCCACCTCACCATCAACCGCATGAACAGTATAGAGCCAATGACATCTGGATACATGACCAAAGTCTACTAGTCAGAATCAAATCGTACGAATTCTTCGAACATCGAATTATCTTTTTGAAATGACATCCCAATGATGATCTTACAGATATCAAAACAACAAAATGGTTGGAGACCTTTCATATTTTGAAAATTATTAATGCTTGCAGCCGAATCGAGGCTCGAGACAACATGTGACAACTTTCTTCATCCAACATGATAGACCATATGACAACTTTCTTCATCCAACATGACAGACCACATGACAACATGCATGTCAGATTACTTTGGACTTAGGAGTGGGGGGCAACTGTTGGGGTGGTTCAGCCGACTCCCAGATTCTGACCCTCAATCGGCTTGATTAGCTCAACCACCAACTATCAATCGATCGGCCGACTGACAGTCGACTAATCTCAGCCATCAATAAACTTAGCCATAACTCATCTAATCTCAGACTGATGACCATCGGCATATCAAATTATCGATCGATGCTCATTTGGACTTTTACGACTATTGACATACGATCGACATACTTTATTTACCGACATATAGTCGGCTTATCAAAAACTGCCAACACAAAAAGTGCATAATGATCAGAACATGATCAGTGACGAGTATAACCATCCATCACACAATCACATAAGATCAGAATGAGCAGGACCCACATGTCTAACCATTACAAACAGTTACCAACTATTCATCTATAAAAGGAGGTAAATGAACAGTATTTGATAAGGTAATTCTGAGCTGATCTCTGTCATTCTAAATACTTATCTATTGTTCACCACTCTCCACTGACTTAAGCATCAGAGGATCTCCGTCGGACATAATTTCGATCAGTGTGAACTTTATTTTACAGGTGCTCTTCACCGACAACAGGCACAACAGGAGATTGGCCACAACATCTGTAATTAAGAATCTAATTCTAAAAAATAAAGAGAGAGATAATAAACTAGACAGTCCAATAAATAATGAATATCTCAACTAGACATTTCAGATATTATCATATGATATGATGTTTAAAAATAATATCATAAATAAATATAAAGATATATTTATGCTTAATAAATAAATATTTTCAAATATTTTTACATATATATGATCATAAATCCAATACGAGTCAAAACATACATAACTCAATAGCCTTAACCATGACCACATTTATCCCTGTGGCAGGGTCCAGAACAAAGTGCCAATATATAACCCTCATTGGCAGGATCGAAAACCAATCTATAACCCCTATTGATAGGGTTGAAAACCAACGTATAATCTCTATTGATGGGATCCATTGAAATACGGTGAGATTGAGAGCACAAATTTGATCCATATCAAATACTTTTGTAAATAACATATAGATTTCAAAATTTTACTAAACATATGCATAATCAATAAATTATATTATTTTAGAAGTTACTTTTCATTCAAAATATAGTTTCATAAATCATGTATAAATCAAAGATTGATATTTACTTTTAAAATAATTATGAAATTTTTTTAGAAGACAGTTCATTATTTATCTCATACGTACTCCAACAAATCTACGTAACTTCAAAAATTTTTTTTCAAAACTTAATATCCAAAATCATACTTTTATCAAACTTTCATAAAATAAAATTCTAGATCCTCATAGAGCTGGCTAACTATTGGGTAGCAATCGACGTCCACCCCGTCTAAATTAGGGCATCAAATCGATCCACTATAAATCAAGGGTTAAGTTAGGATGCTAGGATGCAATTGATGATGAAATCTCATGATATTTGGTCTGATCAAGGTATAGATTGGTATGTTGTCTAGTGATCGTGGATCAGAATCAAGATCCATTTAATTAGGATTGGATGAAAATATTTGAAAAGAATTCTTTACTCAATCAATCATGGAGTAATAAACATTACTAAAAGAGGTACATTTTTGAGAGAGAAAATTCTAGAGAGAGAAAGTAAAAATCTCAAGAGAGAAAAAGTAGGGATTCAAACTTAAAGAAGGGAGAGAGAGACTCCATAGAAAACTTACCCAAAAAGATGATCGGGGGTCTAGCCCATAGCAGCGTAGTTGTGGCTCCCTGATCGAGTACTCGACAGCGACGGACGATGCTAAAAAACTATTGAACATGGACAACCAAATAGGGCTATTTGAAATCAAGTTTATCCCCAAGAAATCAGCAAATAAAACATGAAAAAATCTCTATCTATAATTCAAAGGAGATTGATAAAGGGTTTTCTTAAGGGATTATTAGGCTCTTAGGGACGTTCGGGCCATGAAGTCGCCGGCACACCGAGAGCAAGGGCGGAGGAATGCGGAAGAAATAGGGAGAGGAAGAGGGATTTTCGAGTGAGAAGAAATCAAGGGGTTTAGGGTCTTTTAATAGATCTCTAAGGGGAAGAAGTAGAATTCAATTTCTTCTCAAAATCTTGGTGGATTAAGGACTTTCAATCAGGCAAGAACTCCTTCGGGGTATCTCTTGCTTTTTTTTCCTCCATATTCACCGAAGCGTCTGTTTTCCTAGCACATGCTGGCTTATTCCACTCATTTTTTATTTTATTATTTTTTTTGGTTCTTTAAAATTTGTGTTTGTGGTAGACCACTGGGGTATTACACACATAAACCTCGGGTTTATCTCATCTTTGGATCTCTCAGATCCGATGGTACTCACTATCTACTCAGATATCAATATCTAGCAGTTTGAATATACCTTCTAAAGGCATGTTTTCTTTTCTTTTCTTTAGGCTCTTCAGGTATACAGGACAGTTCCTTTTAATCACGGTCAACATCACAAAGTCAATAGTCTGAAGGAAACCATAGGCGTTTCATGCATGCATTTTTAAAAATTTTGATGAAAGCATATCAGATTAAACTATTTAATCTTATTAGCATGCTATAGATTAGATCTAAAACATCTACACTAGGATCTATAACATGATATAATATACATATATTAATTAAAAATAAAAATTAGCAAGTATGATCATATCATCGAATGCAGTAGATCATATCTACAACAAGTATGAGTTCAAAACCTATCACTTGAGCATGGATAGCTGATCTCCGCAACTGAATCTTATGGAACTGGAGTTCTACTAGTTGCTTACAGCTGTATAAGATATCTGACCTCTATCGATCATCCACTCGAAGCTCTACACTGATTGACGTTTTCGAGAGTGCTAGCTCGCGTGAAGACCTTATAGACGGATGATCTGTATGTCCCCTTCTGATCACACGAACTCTTTCGGATGTGAGAAGAAGGCTTAGGAGGAGGCAAGGTGGTGGAATAAGAAGATGAGAAGACTCTCTCAACTCTCCTTTTCTCTTCCCTTAAAACCCTAGTCGGAACCCTAGGGTATCCACCCAGAACCTCACACCCAAGAGGAATCAGATATCCTCTATTTCATGCCCAGAAGGCCCGCCCACTATCACTAATTTTGCCCCACACTCTGATTATTTTCACAGTAATTCACCTATGTTTTGTCACATAAACAAACCCTTCTTAAGGGTGATGTGGGGATTAGATAGGATAAGATAATCACTAGGTAGTTTAGTTTAAATTCAAACTAACTTTGAATTCAAAGCTTAACCAACCAATTTCTTATCCAGAAGGATCGTTGAGAAGTGGTGAGTTTTATTTCTAGGCATGAGAAACTCCATGCAAATCAAAATTTGTGTGAACATAAGAATGGCATGGAGATAAGGTGGCACTAGGGTTCAAATTCAAATCCATTTGAACTTGTTTCAATCCAATTTGGTCCTAAATCCAATCAAATTAGGGTAGACCCAATTAGATATCAGAACCTAATTTAATTAGGCACTGAACCAACTTGATTAAATCTTAATTCAATTAAAAAATAATTAAGCTCAAGTTTTGATTAAATCAGGAATCAAATATCATTAGCGATTAGGTCATCTCATAATCTAATCAGATCAAACCTAATTGAATTCAATTCAATTAAACTTATTCCAAACCTCATTATCCAATCAAATTGAGCTAATTAGTAAACTAATTACTAATTAATCTTCCTATAATTTACTAATCTTTAGCGAATTATTTCATCATAATTTTATATAAGATCAATTATCAATCATATTGATGATTATACCCTCGAATGATTCTCAATCGTTGATCATCTATCTGACCAGGCAGAAATTTTGTTTGAGTGTGATCTCATAGATTCAAACCTAAGTCGATAGCACAAGAATAAATTTTATACTAATCAAAGTGATCATCTAGTAATGGTACCCGATATCTTGATAGACCGAATGATTGCAAAGCAATATTCAAGAATCCTGGTATATAGTTAATGTATAATTCATTCCTTTGACCCTCAATGCTTAGAATGATTTCAGAGTTAAACTGTCAACTCTTAATAAGTACATCCATAATGTATCTCAATCTTATAAATTTTATGACTTCTCATAAGGACTATCCAAATTAAATTTACTGAATTGAAACATAATGTAGCACTATCTCCTAAAACCAAAAGTGGTCAATCCCATCTTGACTCATACACCGACTTCATAAGTATTTGACTGTGCTCAAAAATCTTTCATCACTAAATTAAAATTTAAATAGTCTAACACCAAAGCAAAATGAGTTGCTTGTAAGTCATCGTAGTGATCTTAGATCGGAGGGATACTTATACCCATATCCTTCGTGAGCTATTCTTGACAGCAGAGTGCTCTATAGTTGAATCACGTTCAGTGAGATGTACTCCTACATCTCACCTCCATGCTATTCTAGTGTCTCTACACTCCTTTGTTACAAGGACAACCAACGTATATGGCATACAATGATCTATACTTAATAATCGCTATCGTCCTAATAACAGCGTATCATTTGATCATGAATAAATTTAAGGATTAAACAATAAATCTTTTTATCGATTAAAATAGTTCTAAGGACTTCATCATATAAGAGTTCACAATAGGAAGATATACACAATATGATAAAAAGCCAAATAACTTTATTAATAATCAATTCATATATAATTTACATACAATGAGCTCAACCATCAATAGATTGACGATTAGCTTTAGGACACAATTTCCAACACAGTCTTCTTAGGAGCTTCCTTCTTTGGCTTACTCTCAGACTTATATTTCTTCACGAACTTCTTCTTCTTCCTTGTAGATCTTCTCTTAAAAGTAGAAGCCTACTCTACAGTGAGAACCCTGTCTCTTAAACTCTTCAAGGTCCCGTCGGTAGTCCTCAACATGTTCAACAATTTAACCAAGGTGCAATCAATCTAATTCATGTCATAATTTACTATAAATTGCCCATATAAACTACTAAGAGATTGTAAGATCAAATCCATTCGTAATTCCTTATGCATGATCGAGTTTCTTAAGCTCATCTAAATTCTTAATTATTATTAATAATGATCATGAATTAATTGCTCTTTGATCAATTATCGGACAGTTTGATAACATAGGAATATCCTAGTCATAAATTAGTTAACTTTTGAACTTAAACTATTTTGATTTTGAGCCAGTCTTTATAACTTGTTCGATTAATCTATTAGTTGATGAGCTAGAGAATTAGAAGCTGATATCTTATTCTTCAATAATAAGGATTCTAGTTAGATATTTATACTTGAATTAAATTATTTAAGATCTTTAAATAAATGTGTCTCCCATTATTTTTCAAATCTCCTACACTCCTCTAATAGAGAATAGAAGCCTTTCATGACTAGAATTTCAAGTGGATACTGCAGTTTCATCGATGTACGTGTATCTCACCTGACACTTATTGATGATACATAAATCAATGAGTGAATAACTCTTATCCAATATTTCTCAAGCATATTGCAGTGGTAACCGATCTCTAAATTATGAAGATTTTATCTGATAGATATTGACCTCATTTTTTAGTTAAGTTAGATCTACATTTTAATATAAGTGCAAAATCATCATTGGATCCCTCACCTGACAGATATTAGGTCCAACCTCATGTTTATCCCACAACATCTCATGCTAATAGAATGGTTGTATCTTTTCGATACAACTAAATCACTATATCCAATTGAGAACAATTAACATTAGAAAGAGCCCGCATATCTACAACGGTGGAAGATCGCTCGACTTAATATATATGAGAAGATTTAATTTAGATCTTTTAATTTTAATTATTTATTTACATCCAATGTAAATTCATAATTATCATGGATCTACTTGAGAGATCCTGACTTGGTTCACCATAATCAGAATCAAGGTGCAATTGCAACATGTGTAGTGAACTCAACACTAGGCACCCAAAAGAACTTAATCGATCAAATTGGCCATATAAGTTTAAGATTAGTGGGAGGCTCCCCGTGCATAAGCAACAGTTCTAATTAAATAACCACCATTCTATCACTTACTTTAGACATCAATCAATCAATTGGTTCCAAATTGGTTCAGCCCATTGGTTTCTGCCACCACAGATTGTAAAATTGCAAATCAATTAGATGTATATTTATGATACAACTCTACTCCAAGGATTTGTAGTGATTCAAAGAGATCACTACATGTATCTATGAAAAACACTTGCATAATTATCATATAATACTTATGTTCATGCTAAATTTCTTATGATATTTTACGTATCAATCTCTTTTCATCCTAGTACAACCATACCATATTATGAGCCTCGTTATGTCAGGACAATCTTATGTTAGGATGATTTTAGATTGATTT
>KE510284.1:0-13379 GCA_000441515.1 Elaeis oleifera | reverse complement strand
AATTTTAGTTATTTATATATTTATTTATATCTATATTTATTTATCTATGCATCAATTTATTTATGTACATATTTGTGTATTTACTTATTTATTTATTTAGATATTTATGTATTTGTTTATTTATCTATGTATTTATGTATTACCTATTTATGTACTTAGTGACTTATTTATTTATTTATCTATGTATTTATGTTTTGTTTTACTTACATATTCATTTATTTATGTATTTATTTATGTATTTATTTATGGTTTTATTTATATATGTATTTACTTATTTATGTATCTATTGGCTTGTGTACTAAGTTATTTGGGTAACTCTTTATTTACATATTTATTTATTTATGTATTCATTTACTTTATGTATATATTGAT
Source organism: Elaeis oleifera (assembly GCA_000441515.1). NCBI lineage: Eukaryota > Viridiplantae > Streptophyta > Magnoliopsida > Arecales > Arecaceae > Elaeis > Elaeis oleifera. The sequence continues at coordinate 13,007 of KE510284.1, read as the reverse complement.
ATATGAATTTATTTATTCATGTAGTTATTTATCTATTTATTATTTATTTAGGTATGTATTTATATTTTTATTTACCTACATATTTATTGATCTATTTGTTTATGTAGTTATTTATCAATATATTTATTTATTCCTTTATTTTCTTATTTATGTATTTATTGTTGGCCTTATGGGCGGTCAACAACCACTTGTGGACTTGCGAGCGATGTGTGATATCCTAGCTTGCCAATGCATTACACCCATTACGAAGCCCTTTAGCCCACCCACAGTACATATAGACGTGGGTTCTATGCCTACTAAGATAAAGATGCGGGGTTTTATGTTATTTATTTTTTATGCATGTATTTATTTATTGATATACTTCATTATGTATGTATTTATTTACTTATACATATATACTTGTTTATTTATATATCTATTTATTTATACATTTATTTATATTTTTATCTATTACTTTATGTATTTATTTATTTATTTATCCATGTATTTATGTATTTGTTTATATGTTCCTTCATTATTTACTTACATATGTTTCTATTAATCTATGTATGTATTTTTTTTATTATATATTTGTTGATTTATTTATGCATTTATGTTATGTATCTATTTATTTATTTATCTAATTTATATATATTTATTCATCTAGTTATTTATTTATCTAGTTATTTATTTATCTATATATTTATTTGTCTATTTATTTATATATGTATTTATCTATTTATGTATTTATGAATTTGTGTATCTATTTATCTATCTATTGTTTATTTATTTGTTTGTTTGTTGTCTATTTATTTATTTATCTATGTATTTGTCTATTTGTTCATCTTTTTGTGTATTTGTAAATTTATGTATTTATAAATTTGTGTATCTATTTATTTATCCATTTACATATTATCAATTTATGTATTTATGTATTTATTTATGTATTTATGTGTTCATGTATCTATTAAGGTATTTTGTATGTATGTATTTATTTATATATGTATTTATTCATTTATGTGTCTATTTATTTATTTATCTACTTATTTATTCATCCATGTACTAATTTATCTTTTTTTTATTTATCTACATGTTTATTTATCTATGTGTTTATTTATCTATTTATGTCTTTTTTGTTTATATATTTATTTGTTTATCTATTTATTTATCTACCTATGTTTACATATATATATATATATATGTATGTATATATTTATTTATTTATTTATCAATGTAGGTTCATTTTTAAATTATCTAAATATAGAAAAGAAGTAATGTTCACTAAAAAAAATTAGGTTGATGGTTGTGATCGTAGAGTATAGTTCTTTGTCATTTATTTGAAATATTTTGTAAGCAGACTCCAGTGGAACCAGAAAAAATTATGCAAGGAGGAATCATTATTAATTAAGGGGAAGAATCATTATCAATTAAGGGATGGTTATGATCTTAGTCATAATTTTAATTATCAAAAATAATATAATAAATTAGTTAAAATATATTGATTATTTTTTCACTAAATATTTTATTTATAAAAATGATAAATTAGAGTTGTCTTTATGAGATTCGTATTGTTGAATCTAATATATATAATATAAAATAGAGGTCTCTCAACGAAGAAGCCTTCATGTGACATGTGAAGTATTAAAAAAAATTGATGTGTTCTAACTTACAAGAAAAATGAAAATAAAATCTTATAAGTTGCTATGCCATTAAAAAAGGAGACAAAAGGTAAAGTGGAGAAGAAATGGAGACCCGTTCGATGAGGTTTCGCTCGGTGAGGGTATCGAAGGCGCGGACGAGGGAGTAGGCACCGGCCAAGACGAGGGCTGTGGCCCTACTATCTTGCATCAGCGTTGCTTGCGCAGCGGGGACGCCGCACGGGCGGAGAAGGCACGCGGGAGGTGAGATGGGCGAGGCTTTTCGGAGGAGGGAGGGAACGGAGGAGAAGGGGACGAGGAGGAGGTCAATCGGGAAGAGAGGCGTTCCCCAGAGAGCTCTCGAGTGGAGGAGAGGTCGGGAAGAGGATACGGCATCCCCCGACCACATCGCTGTCTCTTTCTCTCTGTTTGCGTGCTGGCTGAGTCCCCTACATACACTACACCACTTACAAAGCTATTGGCCAGCATCGTCCCTTTTTTTTTCCTTTGTAAGGCCAGCATCGTCCTTTTTATCAATTTTGTTTCCTCATTATCCGTGAAAATGATATGGATAATATTCATTGAATTTATTTTTATATTGGCTTAGAATCCCATGCGATGTATGATGATAATTATTCTTCAAATAATATTTTATAAATTAAAATTTGATATAATATAAAAAATATTATAAATGATATTAAATATTTTAAATAAAAATATTAACTCAAATTATTTAAATAATATGATAGTAAAAACAGCGATCGATTGGGAGGTATTTTCTTCCTTCTTTCCCGTCTCGGGAGTCTCGATCCTTCCTTCTTCCATTTTCGGGAGTTTCGATCGCGTGAATAGAAAAGCTTAGATGATGGTTAGACTTTTGCATTGGATATTTCTTTTTTGTTTTGTTTTCGAGAGTCTCAACTTCAAGAAGCGACTGAATATTTTGAAATTATATCAAATATTTTAATTTTTAAATAAATAAATAAATAAATTTATAGTTATGTCCAAGTTGCCTTGAAAGCACAAAAAGGAAAATAGAGGTGTGCGGGCAATTTTATGTGGGATAAAAAGAGAAGATAGTGCGCTTCTTAAATAATGGTAGTATGTGTTCAGTTCTCGAAAGCCTCAATAGGAGATTTAAAGCGACCGAAGATTATATAAATATTTAATTTTTTAAAAATAAGATAAATAAAAAAATTATAGTTATGCATAAGTTGTCTTTAAAACATAAAAAATACTTGAAATATAAATGAAACTGCACTAAAGTTGAAGGAGTGTTCATATAATTTTTCTTAACTTTTTCATATGGACATGATATGTAAAATCATAATATTTTAATTCTTTCAATATCAATCCAAAGCAAACTTAACCAAATTCAGAAAGACTTATTACTTTTTTATTCAGGCTCTTGGATCACGACCAATCTTTTTTTTCAAAAAAAAGTGAGAGATGGAAGCAAATTTTTTTTTTTACCAAAAAAAAGCGTGAGAGATGGAAGCAAGCAGTAAAGAGGAAGCAGAGTAATGAAAGTTGCTAAGAGGATTCACTTCTATAGTACTATTAATTATTTATTTGAAGAGATGGATTCTATAATTTTTGTATTAATAATAATGATGTTACAGTGGACAACTCCCTTAAGCAATTTTTGTTTGAGCCATGAAATTGAAACAGGGTTTAGAATAAGTACTGTGTCTGCTGCCAAATGAATCAGAAAATCATTATAAGAATAGTTATATGCTGGTCAGATATGTTAATCAAGAAAAGGAGAAGCTTCTATTCAAAAGTTATATCAAAAATATACTTAAACAAAATTAGAATAACTCACAGCACAACTACTTTTACCTGCATATGTTTTTGTTGATTCCATTTTTCTTATTTTCAAACAAAATGCAGACTTAGACAATGCTTGCAAAAATATAATTAGAGATAAAACCAAACCTAGACGCTATACTCTCTTAAAAAATATAAATTTTACTGAATTAACTTTATTTCATAGGGGTCATTCATGTGAGTTGTTCACCGTGTTAGCATTGCTATACTATTTTTATGTAATGATAATATCTCTCTTTCCTTCTATATGTGTTATTAGAGGAATTTGAATTCAACTAACGCCTAGGTCCAGTTGAGATCTCAACCTCTCACCTGAACACCCATCCCATCAAAGTGCTAGGGCCAACAATTCGGCAGATTAAAAGAAAAAAAAAAAAGCCAACCTGTTCTCTTTTACCTACTACCACCTCACGCTCCAAATTCAGAATATAACACGACCATACTATCGATGGATGGGGCTCACGATAACACGAAGCCAACCAATTATAATCAGCTAAAATTCATCAAAATAAGTTGTAAAAGATTCAATTCCATTATTCATCAAGTAAATAAATCAATATTGGTTCAGAGCGAATAAATCCAAAAGATAATACCAAATTCATGTTCAAAATTTATTAGTAGTTGATTACAAGTTCATAATAATTCTATAAATTCAATTTCAACTGCAAATCTCCATGCTCACCGACGTAGACTCTCCAATCTAAGTCATCCTTGCTTCCTAACCTTATTTGTCTGGACAGAAAAGAAAAGATATGAACTATACCGGCTCAGTAAGTAAACCTTACACTATCTTAATGATGAGGATTTCGGAATAATTGATGCTGAAAATGTTGATTCAAGAAATGATTTCTCTATCAACAAAAGATAAAATAATTATGTTATTTTAATTATTATGTTATTTAAATATTTTGAGTTATGTTTTCATTTAGAATATTTAATATCATCTACGATGTCTTTTATATTATATTAGATTTTTAATTTATAAAAATATTATTGGAAGAAATAAATACATACCGTGCATCGCACGGGGTTTTAAGCTAGTTTTAAACTTAAAGTGGGGGAAATAAACTAAAAAAAAATGATAATATAGTACACAAAAAAACAAAGGTGAAAACTCTAACTATTTAATTCTTGATGTTGGTTTACTAGAAAAAAACAAAGCCTCCATACTTCAAAATCCTAAACATAACCAAGTGCCAAGAGAAATTCTAAATTTATTGAAGCAGTTCTTTAACTAATCTCTATTTGGTAATCTATCATCTATCTTCCATTTCATTCTCACTGTTATATGGAATCAAATCCTTATGCACATAAAAGACTAATTCTAGAATCAGAAACTTTGATTTCATATAACCCAGGAAATACATATATTATAAAAGATACCAAATGTAAACAATTAGGTACTAAATAATTTTAAAGGAGATCGAAGATATAATTCATATCATGATGCAAAAAAGAGAACGATCACAAGCAGGGGAGGTGATTGAATTACCAGGGAAGGAGATCAAAAGAGAAAAGATGGGGTGCAATTTAGTCAATTGTACTATCGTGTAAAGCAGTTTAAGCACTCCATGTGCTTTGGAGGAAGCAAGAGATATATGGAAGGAGAGGGGAAGATGTGCCCGCGTATGCCATAAGACTTAACAACTGAAATTTTAATAGGGATTGAGCAATATATTTTGCACAAAAGAGGGATTTACCTTTCTTTGCAGAAATCCATCGTTGGATCACCCACTACATAGATATCAAGGCACTCTGAAGTCCATTATCGGATAATATGTCCATGCCGTCTGAGTTTTTATCGAGCATCGTAAGATCTAGTCTTTATTAATCTCTATTAAATCATTATATTTTAAATGATTCTGATTAGATAAAACTCCTTAATGAAATTAACTTCTGACTATTAATGGGTGTATCGATTTTCACTTTGACTTTTATCGGGCACTAATAAATTTGATCATCATTAATCTATGTTTAATCATCTGTTTCTTATTCTAATCATGATTAGATAAAATTATTTTGATTGAACCGATTAGGATGTTGGATGCTACCACTTTGTCAGTCTTGTAAAGATATCGAAACTTAAATTTTATTCTTAAATATTTATAGTTAAATTTTGATAAAAAATATATTCTGAATAGTAGGTTCTAAAGATCCTCTAATGATTAATTGAATATATCCGTTCATTGTTTCTACAAAGATAAGTAATGAATCATCTTTTTGAGATATTTTATAATTTATGTTTAAAAGTAAATAATTAATCTTTGATTTATGTGTGATTTATAAAATTATATTTGAACAAAATATGATTTGCAAATATTAAAATTTTTAAAAATTATAATTTATTATTGTTATGGAATATGCATATATTGACTGAAATTATGACATATATGTTATCTTACAAAGATATTTTCATTTATGCATCGAATTTAAACTCTCGACCTAATTATGTTCAGTGGATCTTGCTAATGAAGATTATGTATTGTGTTTAATGGATCTTACTAATGAGGGTTATTTATTGATGTTTAGTGGATCCTGTTAATCAGGGTTATTCATTGGTGTTCGGTGGATTCTGTCCATCAGGGTTATTTATTGGTAATCAGTGGTCCTACCAATGAGAATTATACATTGGTATTCAGTAGATCCTGCCAATAGAGATTATACATTGGCATTCTAATTATTATTGTGCTTCAGTCCCATCACAAGATATAAGTATGGTTATAGTCAAAACTGTTAAGTTATATGTGATTTATTTCGAATCAGATTTATAATTGTGTATGTACATTGAATATTTGAAAAGATTTGATTTGTATTAATTTGCATAGAATATATTTTATATTTATTCATGATATTTATTTTTGAATATTATATCTTATGATAATATTTAAAATATTTAGTTAAGATATTCATTACTTATTGGGTTATTGAGTTTATTATCTCTTCCTTCTTTTCATATTCAAATTTTTAATTGCGAACGTGGGTACTGCTTTAAGAGTAAGTTTATAAGCAAGAGTCGATAGTATGAATCGAATTTAGATAGATTTATTATTATTTTTATTAGATTATTATTTGAGGTTTAACTGATATATAATCTTTAAATATTATTAAAATTGATGAGAGATTAAGTTAATTTAGTTAGTTATATTTGAACTTAATTATTATTAATTTACTATAATGTATTGATATCATATTTGAAATGCCTTGTATACTTGTGGAGAGAGTTTTTTATGAGTATGTGGCGGTTGTCATGACCCTTAAACTCACGATCTTAAAATGAGGACATGATATAGGGTTCAAATTTGCACCTAATTGAATGTAGTGATGCTAATTGGGGTAGCGACTTCAATGAGCACAAATCTACTTTTGGATATACGTTCTTGCTTAACCATGATAGTTGGTTAGCAAGAAAAACCAAATATAGCTTTATCAATCAAGGAGGCAGAATATGTAGCTTGCTTGTAGTGCAAGAGGCAGTCTGGTGGAGAAGGTTTTCTAGGCATTTGGATGTTGTCACTTGTGCTTTTGATCCAATGACAATCTATTGTGATAGTATAGCAGCTCTTGTCTATACCAAGGATCCCAAGTATCATGGAAAAACCAAACATATTTACGTCATATTTTAGTATGTGAGAAACATAATTGCGTAGAAGTAAGTGAAACTATAACATATTTCTACAAGTTAGATGGTTGCTAATCCCCGAACTAATCCAATTACTAGAGATATTTTTCAGACTTTGGACAACATAGACTTTGATTTCTATATTTATATTTTTATTTTTTACATTAGATGTACTCTTTATAGGATATTATTTTTTATGAATGCACATGATGTTATTTTTCATCAGTTTAATACTATGTTGCATGTGTTATTGGTGCACACATTCATCGTGAAAATTGAAATATGGTGTAAAAATATGTCAACAGGCAAGATTGGCTCCCTCACATGAGTGAATACCTCTCGAGCTAGAAGTAGCGAGTAGAGATGAGACAGTGTCCTTTGGCACTTATATTGTGAGCAAAGTTAATGGTTTATGGTGTTCTTGCACATGCAATAATAAGGCACATTATAATATATTGCCTTAGCTAGAGATAAGATCGAGACCCATTTTAGTTTATTAATTAAGTCCTATGAGACTTGAATCTATATTATTAGACTATATATGATTTACCCGCAATCATATAGTCTGTGATTACCCAAATACAAGTTTCTAAATTCGATGCTTATGCTAGCAAGCAAATCAAGAGAATCTGGTTAGGCACTAGCAAGTGACTAGATCAAATTGATATAGCATTAGAGAGATGTGACATGCACTCTTTTGGAAAGAGAACTCCACCATAGCATATAATGCATACCATATGTCTTATCAACCAATATAGGAGGTGAAAGAATGGATCCTTGCCTTCCTCACTATGTGAGTCATATGGATCTTCGTAATTGATCCAAAGTATGCCTTTTATAACTTTTGAGTATAGCATGAAGTTTAAGTTTTAGTGCCTATTACTTTAGTATGTTTCTAATGGCTATGATTGATACAATCTAAATGGACATTGCTAAGAAAGTAATTGAGCTGAAGCTAAATGTCACGAGACAAAGGGAAGACTATTTAGAACCATATGAGTTGACTGTTATACTCATTGTGGATGAGTTATGTCACTTTCTAGGGCTGCGATAAAATTGTGAGTATATTAAACTAATGGAATTAAATGTGGCTCTAAGATTAAAACTTGAGAGGGATTAGAGACATTTAACCTGATATGGTGGCTAAATAAGTCTATGGCATAACAAGACACCTTTTTGAAATTAACCTTTTTTATCTCCAATGAGACTTTTTGTATATATGCACTCGGTGGTCGCACAATCTATTAGCAAGTATGAATGGAGTCAGAGAGGGATGCATGGCAAGGCCATGCCCACTACGAGCGAGTAGGAAATGTTAGACATTGGGATCTAAATGCCTAATATAAGGGTGCCCAAAGTGGGCAAACTCACATCTTTTGGCTGCATTTTAGCATATGGATTACATGCTTTGAAGCTTAACAAAGAGCAAATAAAGGGGCACATAACTTGGTAATTGAAAAGCCTTTGTTTGGCAATTGAAGAGCTAAATGTTTGGCAATGGAAAGCCATGAATGGGCTAAATAAATTAAGCTAATGGGATGGTGCATTTATTGTGAGTTTCATGAAGAAACTCTTATACATAAGCCCCCACACAAGCTTGATAACTAGAAGCTCAAGTTTAATTCAATTCAAAATACTCGAGTTCGAAATTCGACTCAAGATCGATCGAGCCTTAATATCCCAAGCTTCAGCTCGATGTGATAAAAAAAATGTAAAGCTCAGGATCAACTCGGTTGGAATATCACTAAGCCATACTCGAGCTCGAATTCGAGTCTTGATCTACTAATAATATATATACTAATAAATATATTATACATAAATTAATATTATTAAAAATATATGTAAACTCGAATAGGTTGTGAGCTTTCAAACTAAGTATCTTGCTACTGGAGCTAGACTTAAAAAACTATTCGAGCTTAACTCAAGCTCGATAATAGCTAAATCAAGTTTAGCTCAAGTAGCTCGCAAGTAGCTTGACTTGTTTACCCCTAATAGGCTAAGAATTTTGAGAAAAGAGAATAATATAAGATTATTGTGTTTGGGTGCATGATGGGAGATGATTAGGGATGGCAGTCGGGCTTTAAGAATATCTAACCTCTATCTTTACCATTAAGTTATAAAATCCATTTGTATTTAGACTGTTTACTAAATTATTTATATCCATTTTTATTTGATATTATTCCCTTCTTTTTCTTTTTTTTTTGTTGATTCTGGGTTAGATACCCAATCCGATCCGAAAAAAGATTAATCGGGTAAGTTTGGGTATCCGATAGATTTATCTTTTTTTCCAATGTGGCAGGTTTAAAATTGTGGGCAAGTTTTTAATCAAATTTGGGACAAGTTCGGATGGTAGAATTTTAAATAGGTTTGGGCATGGAGAGGATAAATTTACAAGTATCCTACTCACTGCCATTCCCAGAGGCAATTGTACGGGAAAAGCTAAAGGTCACCCGCTGGAACGCCATTCGACCTACTTGTTTGATGTGGGGTTGGTGGTTATTTCAAAGATTTACAGGTCTTCTACCCAAAAAAAAAAAATGATTTACAGGGCTTGACTGACACCACCAACCAGTTCACGAACCATAATACCAACCTGATGAACGGAGTAGGTGATCTCTAGCAGCACTCGTTTATCAATAGATCAGATATGGGAGCTAGTCAAATAATTGAGCTGGTTCTCCTAGAAGAGTTCGAGTAATATCTTCCGTATCGTTAGATTGTATGCCCGATTCCCTCGCAGAACATACAACAGCCAGGAGGAACAATCCGAGAATGACACGTGTGAGCGTTGTAAGGGACACCGCTGGTCTCGGAGAGCCGTGGACACGTTTTATTTGGTCCGCTGATCTGTGTACTTCCCGCTAGCCTGCAAAATTCTACGGCATTGTTGTTGTAGAGCCATAAATGTGGCTTCACAATTCTGTCCCATTTTTATCTCTTTCATGCAGAAAATGTGAGTTTGTACGTAACATGCAGAGAGAAATCTCCTCTGAGGCAGAGAAGAGCACTGGCAGTGCGGGCTTTCTGTTTTCTTTTTCTTTTTGGTCGGGCTGTTAAAAACCAAATAGCAGCTGCAAGATAATGGTCTCACTCAGGTCACCATTCCCATAGTTGATCGAGACGTGCAATTTCACGAGAGTACCAACTTAAAAATCGAGGTCTCGTTTCATGTTTGAAACTAAATATTCTTTAATGAATCTGTGGACCCTCGCGCTCGCACAAAAAGAAGGAAAAAAAAAAAAAAAAAAAAAGGAAGAAGAGGATTTCATCCTCATTTTAAAACAGTATTATTATATTAACTTATTTACTTTATATATTGAAATAAATTGGATATCTTTGTCTTGACAGGCAGTTTATTCTTATAGAGATTGCTCTGCTTTATGTTCATCGAGCAGCCTTTATTCCTTCCATCTAGAAATAATGTCAGGGTCTTTTTGGCAAATATAGCGAGCTATTTGCATTAAATACGAACCACGGGACCGGACGTGGCCTTTTTAGAGTGCTGGCAGCAATCCTGTACCCCTACTCTTCTTTAATTACCAAGTGTCTCGCAAATCTCATTGAAAGTGAGAAATTAGTGGAGAGTTCAGCAATGCCCAGGAAGATTGAGAAAAAGAAGATGGTCCATCTATTTCATGATCGCACGACTCGACCCAGTCATCCACAATCAGCTGTTTTTTTAGTACAAATTTTTATGGGTGCAAATTTTACACCACAGGATGCTATACATAGATAGATTGGATCTGCATGAAATATTATGGTCCAATAGAAAGGATTAAATTTTTTTAAAAAATTTTAATGTTTGCTAAAATAAATTTAATGGCTCTACTTCTCTCGGTTAAATACAACCTCCGTTAAATAAATCTAATGACCCTTCTCCTCTCCTCTCCGGTTAAAAGCTGCAACATGATAATTTCTTGAGTTATTAATTAAATATTTTGATTTTATTTATTTTTTTATTATTAAATATTTGATAGGTTAAGAGAGGATGTAACAAAACAATGCAAATGACAGAGACAACAAATCTTTCCTTATATGTTGGCTTGGAGGAGTAGTTCCTACTTGGCTATTGTTTTATGACAAAATATTTTTCTTTGGATTTTTTTTTAATAGTATTTTAACCTGATTTAAGATCCTTCTTTCTTCCTATATTTGGTGTAGAAAGCAAGCAATCATATTAGACCAAATAATAATCTTCTTGCCCAATCATTACTTTATTACGAAGTATCCACTATACTATTCCTTTTGTTACTTCATCGGTGATGCGCTAAGCTCTCTCTTTGCTTTATTATGAAACAATTTTCCTATATGACAAGAAGGCTTGACAATATAATATAATATAATATGAGTATTCACACTTCTCAATTACTTATTATATATTTCATAGATAAGTCAAACTACTAGATCAATACTTCTCAGTTATTTTGTATTCTTATTTCCATCTTCCAATGTTCAAAAAAAAAGATTGTACTCTCTCTTAGGTATTTCCACAAACACTTGTTATATGGTGAAAAACTAATAAATTTATATAAAGCATGGCCAGTGAAAAATGAAAGAAATAAAAATGTTAGGGATGATGGTAATAAATATGGAGTGTATCTTTGTTAGCGTGGTGAGTGAACAATGGCGATGAAAAATTGTAGCATCTTCTCAAAAAATATTGTTGATTGAGGAAGATTCAATGAGAGGAGAGAGTTGGCAGAATCCATTGGCATTTGCTAGGGAAGATGAGGCCAGATCCACTTGCTATTCTAACGTAGACAGATATTTTTTAATAAAGGAGTGGTGCAACGGAGAGGAGAGGAGAAGCACTATGAGGATGGTCGAATCCTCTGCAAAGGAGAAGCACGAGGAAAATGGTCATTTAATTCATTTTACGGAGAGGAGAGAAGGGTCATTAAATTTATTTAACGAAAGTTATTTTTAATCAGAGAGGAAGGAAAGGTCATTAAATTTATTTAATGAGGATCACTAAAATCTTTCAAATAAAATTTTAATTCTCTTCATTGGATCCACAACATTCCATATGGATCTAATCCACCTATGTGTAGCACTCTATGATTCAAAATTTACACTGTAGAGAATCCGTGCCTCTTTCTTTCATAGCAATTCTGATCTTCCAACAATTCACGGGATTTAATGCTATAATGTTTACATACTTGTCTTACTTTGGACTATCGGATTTAAATCAAAGGTTTTACTTTGTGCATATTCATCATATTTATTAAAATTAAATGAATTTCACCTATGAAGTGTCTTATAGGAACATAGTAGGTAACCTACTGTCAACTAATTACATTGTCATATTTTTAAGAAAATTTGAAATAGACAGACATGCAATTTAATATTGAACCATATCAACTGCTTGGATCCTTTAGACACTCTTCACCGCAGCCTGTCTCTCTCCAAGTTCTCAGTCATGGACACCTGCTAAAGCAATAGCATACATACAAGCTCATTCTCTTCCCTCCCGCACATCGGGCCCCTACCCTCCTGAAGCGAAAATTTAGTACAGGGCAAACGGTAATTTTAAAATTATTTCAAATTACTATTTTACAGCGAAATTATTAATTAATCTCATTAATTAATACTAATTAACCCTACACTAGGATCTAAATATGATATAACAGCATGCATTTAAATTTGAAATTCAAATTTGAAACAGTAAACCTTTTACAGTACTGTGTTCAGAACACATCACCTTTTGCGGGTAGTCGATCACCGCAATCTGATCACCGTCGGGGGGTTCTGATCGTCACGTCGCAGCCACACAAATGTCTGACCTCTGCGGATCGTCCACACGAAGCTCCCGTCTGATCAGCTCCTCACGAATGCTAGTTCATGATTTCGCCCTTTTGATGGCAGATGTTGATCGAACTCCTTCGATCGATGTGTGCCGACTTTTTAGATGCTCCGGATCGTCTGCACGGTTGCTTGAGAGG
>KE510281.1:0-11581 GCA_000441515.1 Elaeis oleifera | reverse complement strand
ATATATATATATATATAAAGGATTTGGATTTCAACCAATCCACAGTCAGGAGTTGGCTGGGTCTATCATCCACGTCTGATTGTCAGATAGATGGGTCCAGTGGACCAATCCAATGGTCACTCGCCACGTTAGCTCTTTGTATTTAAACAATTCAAGATCCCCTGTGGTCCGCCTCAGGGTTCGGACTGATCCATTGGATCTAATAATTTCTCCACACGTGTTAAGATCGTCAGCACCAAAGCGAGGAGCAAGGATACGTGATGAGCCATCCAAAAAACAGTCACACCGCATGTTCGTGAGCAAAGGCACGGTGATTAACATGAAACAATCCAATCGAGACAGCAGATCCTTCACTCCGCATATAAAACTCTGTACATATTTATCTCTGCTTAGCTCGGATTGAAGCATTTATCCACACCATCGACCTTCCTTTCCGGCGCTTCTGGAACCCGGTCCTTGCGCTTCCCATCCCACGAGGACCCTCTCGCCTCCTCTAGAAGCTCCTCTCCACCTCACCCAATCTCTTTTTTTTCCTTCTCCGCTTTCGTCAAAGAGTGTCGCAAGCCTGACCTGAAGCTTCTTCTCACTTCTTCTCTCAGTTCCCACTTCGCTTCTCCAAAGTTGCAATCAAGTAAGAGGCCTCGACGACCTTCTCCTCTTCTTCCTTTTCTGGTTATATTATTTCTTGTTGTCTTCTTAAAGTATTCTTGATATATATTATTGCTTATGCCGACGTTCAAGATCATGCTGGATTTGTTCGTGGATGCGTTTGTGTTTGTTTGTTGCTAAAATTCATCTGTATTTTGTGCGGCTTGAGGTTTTTTGTATTATTCATTTACTTATAATTTTATTCTTTTTGAGGGGCTGTGACCTCGCTCCCTGTGTAGCATTGGCGATGGTACTGGTTGATAATCAACTTGGTGGGTGGATTCTACGCTTCACATTGTTAGGGCTAATCTTTGGATGCTAAGTAAGTGAACTCTGGGTATGTTAATGAGGGATTACGTCATTGTATTTTATGATTATTATTCATGTCGATAGACTAATATGCAACTTGAGAGCCCATCTGCCTTGTAATTTTCGTCATTTGTTTTAATGCATTTAGTTGTGAACATTTGCTGGTTGGGTTCTCAATCCCCTTTTCTGAGCTTAATGGTCGACCGGTATTAGTGGCTGTGATCCTACAGCTGAATTGGTTAAATGTTAATTTTGGAAAAGGCTAGGCGTCTGGCCTTTATCAGAATTGTCTCATATGGATCTTTTCCTGGGATATTTCCAATTCTTATTGTGGTCTTAGATTCACTATATGGGCTGACTGGTTTCTTGTTTGTGAAGATGGACTATTACTTAATCTTTTGTTGAACAAGAAGATAAGATCGTACTAGTTGAGGCATTTCATCTGTGACATAGTTCCCGCAAGGTTGGCGAACTCGGTATTGGAGCCCATGCCGGCCGGTCAGTGGTACGGATCTATACCAGACTAGACTGGCACGAACTGTCACCGAGAAGTGAATCAGGAGGGGAAAAAGAGAAAGAGAAGGGGGGAGTGGGGAAAGAAAGGGAGGGGAAGCTACTGGCCGGCCACTGGACGGTGCAATCGTGGCCTCTAGTGCCACGAGCGTGAATAGGGCGATTACTACTGTTTCACAATTTTTTTCAAAATTCTGATTACAGTGAAGCTGGCATTCTCATTGCCGGCTTCATTATTTTTAGGTTTTTTAAAAAAATTCTCAAATAGTGAAGCTGGCAATGGGTCTGCTGGCTTCACTTAAGATGGTAAACTCATTGCTGGTTTCACTATTCATCTTATTTTTTAAAAAACGGATGAGTGAACAGGGGACAGTTGCTCCTGTTCTGTGGCCGCGGCTGCATTCGCTCGTTTTCTGTCGTGGCAGCCATTCGGCACCCTCTGGCAACTTCTCCAGCAGCTGCGCCTCCCTCTAGTACGATCGCTCCCCTCTCTCTTTCTCGCTCAATTAAATGTCCTATCGGATGGCGACGAGCCGTGGAGGCCTTCATGGCCCTCCGACGGCCCCAGTGGGCCACCGCTGGCCTTTGGCAGCGGCATCCCTGTCTCTCTTCCTTCCTCTCTCTCTTCCTCTCCCTCTCTTCCCCTCTCCCTCCTCCGGTGTGCTGTTTTGCTTGGCCGAATCATCTCGGTTTGCCGTTGGGATGGCTTGGAACGCCTGGAACCGTCCGGTTCAGGACGGTTTAGTGATCCTTGGTAATACATGCTTTTTACAAGTTTGCAGGTACTCGGAAACTAATGGAGTTAAACATTGAAATGTCTAGGGCTGAGATCAAAGCCAGCAACTACAGAAGAAACTAATGTTGGCATATTAAACTTTGTGGGGGACAAAATCTTGATTAGATTTTGATGTGCCAAAAGATAGGGCAAGCCCTTGACTAATCTACATGGTTCGGTGTGCTGGGTTAAACAAACCCATTTTCTTCAATGTGTTGCCTGTCAAGGAAAGTAATCTGTGAATCTTCTTTTGTTCGATGAGGATTTTAGCTCTTCCTATATAGAGACCGAGACATATGTGTTTTGTACATCATCTTTTGTTTGAACGTTGTCACTTGTTCAAACTCAGTACCATGCAAGTTGATTCTAGAAGACTTTTGCGACTTGATTGGCCTGCAAGCTATGGTTGAGGAAAAAAGTATTAAATATGCTGGAACTTTTGGGGCAGTTTTGGTATCATCAAAATGGGTGAAGTAATAAGTGCAGTTTTGGTATCATCAGAATGGATGAATTAATAAACTTAAGGTATTCTAGTTGCTTTTGTTATTATTATTATTTTTTTTTTGCAAACATTAAATTTTTGTCAGCTAGAACTGATGATTTTTAATTGAGAAGATATTTATAGCATCTTCATTTTTAGAAAAATAAAACTAAGTATCCCTGTACATAGTTTGTTATTGTTGTAGATTGGATTAAGGAAGTTCTAAAGTAATAACAATAATTTTCTAGAGAAATCATTTTTGTTAAAGATAAATTTGTAAAATTGTTTCTTTCTCATTTATTCGTACCAGAATGCTTATAGTTTGTCTTTATAATCTCCATCTCTATCCACTTAAATTTAGGACACTTGATCTTTACTTATTATCATATCTAACCAGCAAAATCTGTTGAGTATATCTTTATATATCTAGTTGATATGAGTAAAAGGTGCTTGGTAGCACATCTGGGGTCATGGTATCTTGATTCTGAATCATTTCTCAGATAATAATAGATTTTGGTGATTTCATGATTTTGTGCATCGTACCAACAAATATTCATAGATTTTTGTTCTCCTAGGAAAGCGTCTTTTTTTCAAATAAGGCCCTAGTAAGGTAAAATATTATAAATTAAGTAAAGAATGATACATTTGACCATTCATCATTCTCAATGACATGTTATCTGATCTGTCGGTGCATACTATGCTGGATAAGCCACAACAAATATCTGAATCATATGATGGCATGTCCCACAAAATTTTATATTTGTTCCCTTCAGTTATGTTAAAATGGAGCTAAACTTCTAATGGCTAAAGCAAAGGCAACTTTCTAAATGGAGATACCATGTAAGGTGTTTAGACTATATGTTACCTTACTAGGAGGTACATAGACTAGGAATTAGTTAATAGGCAGTGACCTTATTGAGGTTTTAAGTGGGAAAATGCCAACTGTATAGAGGAAACATCTTGGTTTGTTTTAAAAAATGAAACAATTAAACAAAGTTGCATCAACCGTCATGAAATCTAAGCATCAACCATCATGAAATCTAATTTATGAGCAATACACCAACATCACAAAACATGGTTGTGAGCAGAGGCAGGAAAAATTGCTATAACTTCCAGAGCCATAATTGTTGAAAGTTTGCAACAATATCCCAGGTCTAATATAAGGAAATTGATCATATGTCTTAAACATTTTATGTTGATGTGTTTTCTGTTGGACAGTGATCATCATTACTTGCTTCTATAGAGGGAACAATGTGTTTTGTTCAATAATTTTCGTATAAGCTCACACAGAAACAGTTTCTTTAGGTAGTTAATTTCTATTATAATTTTATTATTTCTGGCTCAACAATTCCCATCATGATATAAATGAGTTATGCATATCCTCCAGTCTTTGTTAGATTATGAGATCCAGTATGCTTGCTGTCTAAGAGCCCCAGAGCCAGCAATGGAATTCTAATATAATCTGAGTGTGTTTATATGTGGGGTTTCCTAAGACTCCACATTTGGTAGGAGAAGATATTTGTTGCAATGGTGATACCACGTCAAAGTTGTCACAACCCAATCAAAAGTCGGGAATTGGTGGCTAGTGTGGGGCATCATTCATGGGAATCGGTGAAATACACAGTGGCATTCAATGAAATGCAGGCGCTTTCATTGGGTTGTGACAAGTTTGACGTGGTATCATCGTTGCAACGAATATTTTTTTATTGGTAGAATGCTGAGAGTAAGGGTTTTATTCTCTAAAGGACTAGAATATCACATTAAGTGATTGAGCTTTATTTTGTTACTGTTTGGTGAAGGGTCGTTATTTGCAACAGATTTCCTTTAGTAAGGTGCATTTTGTGTTTGTTAATAAATCCTTCTACCCTTGTACTTCATTGGGAATCTTTCCCTTTGTATAAGGTGATTATGCTATTATTTTCACTCTGACAATCTCATGGGAAACTTATGTGATGGCTTGTGAGAGTCAAGATTATTACTTTTCTTTCTTGTGGGTGTTGTTTACCTTCTTGAATGAACTCTTCCCAAGTCCTTAAAAGACCCATTAGGACTCTATAACCATAAATTTATAAGTGATCCTTGTAATTCTAAACTTTCCTGTTTTGTTATCCGGTAGTTCACTGACAACTTAGCAGAAAACTTGTAGCAAGCCTGTAAATTTAACATTTCCCTATCCCTTTGAAGCTAATCAAAATGATGGACGTTGATTCCTTTGATATTTGCATATGTTAAGTTTAATCAAATTTTGGTTGGAAAATACAAGAAATCCGTGATTCTATTTTGGCTTGAAAGTTTTTCTCAAACATATGTCAATGTATAGCATATGTTTTTTCACCTGCAAACCTATTAATAACTTGAAAGCCTTTATTATTTTAAAATCTGATCTTGCGCCTTGGTGGGTATGCATGCTGTTATAATAATATATGGAGGAGTAAAAGAGTAAGCATAAGTTGGTGGAACGTTACAAGCAAACAAGTAACACAATTTGGATATCAATTAACTTGGAAAGATATGGTCAAAAAGAATCATTTAGCATGGATTCAGGCGTATATGTTCCATTTTGTGGTTTCATCAATATATCTTAAAATGTAGCGACAAATTAACTGTGTTGGTGTTCAATAAGTGTAAAGATAAATGGTGCATGCAGAGTTATTCAGTGAAAACTCTCGGAGGCAGTTCAGGGAATTAGTGTGGTTTTGGAATTTAAAAATCGCAGATGTTTAAAAAAATGTTGAAGCTTGAGAATTTATCAACATTATGAAATTTCAAGTTGACTAGGTGACTAATACTTGCAGTTTTCAAAATTCTGAAATGTCATATCTTTGGCTGCTAGATTTGACATAACATTGAGTAAACGCAATAGTAGATGGGTTAACCTGCCTATGTTTGCTTATGTGATTGCTGTTTGGCTTACTAAAGCAATTGATATAAAATGCTTTCTCAGCTTAAAAGAAGATTAGGTTACACTAAGGTTGTATTTATGCAAGGTGTTCTTTCATCTTTTGTATTGTTGGAACAGTAGTTCTTGGCTTGATATCTGATGCATGTTATCTCATTGTTCAGGATGGCTGAACAATTCTACACAGTTGCATCAGATAGTGAGAACACTGGTGATGACAAAGTGCAATCTGCTTTTCCTGATCTTGCAATTGGTATTGATATTGGAACTTCCAAGTGTAGTGTTGCGATATGGAATGGTACACAAGTGGAACTGCTTAGGAATCCCAGAAACCAAAAGCTGATGCGCTCTTATGTCATGTTCAAGGATGATAGTCCTTCAGGAGGAGTAAGCGAAGAACTTGCTCATGGTGAGCAGGAAATATTCTCAGGAAGTGCAGTTTTTAATATGAAACGCTTGGTTGGAAGAGTGGATACAGACCCAGTGGTTCATGCCAGCAAAACTCTTCCTTCCTGGTTCAGACTTTGGATATTGGTGTCAGACCATTTATTGCAGCTCTAGTAAATAATGTATGGAGATCCACTACACCCGAAGAAGTCCTTGCAATTTTTTTGGTGGAATTGAAAGCCATGGCAGAAGTTCAACTGAAGCGTCGAATCAGAACTGCCATTCTAACTATACCAGTCTCTTTCAGTCGCTTCCAGAAACCAGGATTGAGCGTGCCTGTGCAATGGCAGGGTTACATGTCCTCAGGCTTATGCCAGAACCTACTTCAGTAGCACTACTGTATGCACAACAGCAGCAGCTATCTTTACATGAGAATATGGGAAGCGGCATTGAAAAAGTTGCTCTTATATTCAATATGGGGGCAGGATATTGTGATGTTGCTATAACTGCGACAGCTGGTGGAGTCTCTCAGATCAAAGCACTGTTGGGTTGTACTATGGGTGGAGAGGATATCCTTCAGAATGTCTTGCGTCACCTTCTGCCAAACTTTGACACTTTCTGTGCTGATCACAGTATGGACAAAATCAAATCAATGGGATTACTGCGCATTGCAACCCAAGATGCAATTCACAAACTCTCCTCCCAGCCCAGTGTGATTATTAATGTGGATTTGGGTGATGGAATAAAGTATGCAAAACCTTGAACCGTTCAGAGTTTGAGGAAGTGAATAGCAAGCTGTTTGAGAAATGTGAGAAGCTTATAATGCAGTGCCTGGTTGATGCCAAATTCACTGCAGAAGACATAAAGGATGTCATACTGGTAGGAGGGTGTTCCAACATTCCGAAGATCAGAAGTCTGGTGCTGGGGTTGTGCAAAAGAGAGAATTTATATGAGGGTATAGACCTACTAGAGGCTGCAGTCTGTGGTGCTGCGCTAGAAGGAGCTGTTGCTTCAGGAATTAGTGATCCCTCAGGGAGCTTGGATTTACTAACTATACAGGCAACCCCTTTGAGCCTGGGCATCCGTGCTGATGGTGATGGCTTTGCAGCAATCATAAACCGGAACACGGCGATTCCTGCAAGAAAGGACATGCTGTTTACGACAGCACATGACAACCAGATGGAGGCCTTAATTGTTGTTATGAGGGGAAGGAAGGTGGTGGAAGAGAACCACCTCTTAGGTTACTTCAAGATCACTGGGATTCCCCCAGCACCAAAGGGACTGCTGAGATTAGTGTTTGCATGGATATCGATGCTTCAGATGTGCTTAGAGTGTTGGCTGGTGTTGTTCTTCCAGGCACCCAGAATGCTGTTTCACCTTTCATTGAAGTGAGAATGCCAACACTGGGAGATGGTCATGGCTGGTGTGCACAGGCGCTTGCTAAGATGTATGGTTCTTCCCTGGACCTAGCCACCATTCCAAAGAAGTTGCAGCAGTGAGTAATAGATGGTGAATTATTGTCTCCATTTTTTACTTGCTTCCTTACAGAAATGTGTGTTCACCTCAGAGGTGCTTTATGATGAGACTTTAAGACCTGTTGTTGTTGTGTAATAGTCTCTGCGGCTAATAGAATCTCTGTTCAATCTAGTATATATTACAGCTTATTCCATCTGATGGTTCACCGTACTGAATATTGTTTACCTA
Source organism: Elaeis oleifera (assembly GCA_000441515.1). Taxonomy (NCBI): domain Eukaryota; kingdom Viridiplantae; phylum Streptophyta; class Magnoliopsida; order Arecales; family Arecaceae; genus Elaeis; species Elaeis oleifera. Next base: position 3,865 of record KE510281.1, on the reverse strand, counting down.
TCATTGGAGTTTCCTTTCCTGCAGCAATTTTCATATTTTTTCTGTATTTGGCTCGGTAAGGTTTTCCTGTCCTGCGGTTTTTTTTGGCCCCCAATGTGCATTTTAAATTAGATGTATATTTATTTTACACACAGAAACAAACTTTTGGCGGCTATAATTCTGTGTTCCACATTATCAAGGACGTGCCACAATGATTGTACTGCATGTTATGCTACAGGCATTAAATGATAATTAGAGAATATTGTAGCAGATTGTTGAATCATATAGGAAAATTAGATGGTCTAATTGTCCAGCGAGAATTCATCACATGATCAAAGAGAAGGCTATCATGATAATACCATGATGAACGGTATGCCAAAGATCACCCATGAGAAATATTCAGGGAAATGGAACATATGTTGGCCTGCCAGGTATGTTGTTCTTTCCAATATGGGATACATCAAAGTTTAACGTATTCTATCGTCGTCTTAGTTTTCGATTGAGGTTGCTACCGCTGGTAGAGTTTTTATGAAGGTTGTTTGTCATTTGAACTATGGAATTGACCCTCTCAAAGCTCATGGTAAAGGTGTATCCAAGAAAGAATGCAGAAGGTGCATTACAAGCAGGTGATTGGTAGATAAATCTGTATGTAACACTGTTCTTAGGAATTCCTTTCATTCGTACTGATAAGAAGTGTAGCTTTGTCTTTCTCATCTACCTCGTTCGTTTAAGTGTTTTATGTTAAATTAATAGTAATTGCATACCAAAAAAGAAAATTGCTGCATTATTTACTCCAATTCCTCTAGGTAGAAAAGAAGCACCAAGGAATTTTATGTACAAGAATCCCGGTAAAACATTGAAGCTATATTAAGATAATTAAACACTATCTTTTATTGTTATAACAGTAATGATGCAATAGAGGCAAATTTTCAACTTCTAAGCAGCACCAAGAGCAAGACTTGGGAAAGCATTTTTCATTTCCTGGAATCCTAGCCATGCGTTTGGTCCAATCAGAATTGTTATATTGCGAAGACAATGAAGAAACTGACTGAAGGAACTTTTTCTCGCTCGAGACATCAGATATCTTGGTTCTACATCATGTTTCTTATTCCTAGTACTAACTACTAAGGTTGAGCTAAAGGCATCAAAGCATGCAAAAGAAGAGGGAAAAAAAAGAAATCTAACTGTAGCCTGCATGTTCCACGTAGGTACGGTATATTACCTTTTGTCCACACCGACTTTCCTGGGCTCGCACACCTGCCAGTTTCTGGTAGCCAAGTGGACGATGGTTTGTGGTTCCTTTTGTTGTGTTTTATTTGATCAATAAATTGGAGCTATTCTTTAAATTTAGATTTGCATAGGGTTGGAATGAAAATCCTACAGTATTTGTCGATTGGAACGTCCATTTAAGCATGATTATAGTAACTAAATATCTCCTAATCCCAATCTAGTGAAAAGTACAAAAAAATTTCCATAATTCTATTTCTTCCTACAGCCTAAAAACTGAGATTTAAGCTGACTTTTAGAAAATTTGAGCTAAATATGCTGATCGATCCGATTCTTATAGGATTTTCAACTTACAGGTTCCAAACAGATTTTAAAGATCTATTTAGATGCTTGAGCCTAAAATTTTGTAGAATTCATGGGTTGAGCCAAAGCAACTAAGTCAGTTGGATTTAATCTATATTTATGAGAATTTAGAGTACCAATGGAGTGGGCCGGTCCGAATGCCACAGGAAAAAAAATAAAAGGACTTCTTTGTGCACCACGGGTGGTGCAGAAACGCGCGCACCATCCACGATAATTGGTTCACGTATGGGATCGGAATCTCACGTAATAAAAAAAAAAATTATTTCACCGGCCTCGTGCGAGAGAACTAATCACCGCGGACGGTGCGTGTGATTCTGCACTGCTTGCGGTGCACAAAAATTTTGTAAAATAAATTAGTAGGTTTTTTTTTCTTATGGGATTTAGGCTTGCTCACTCCAAAAATATTCTGGATTTACGTAAGTATAATTTAGTCCAACATGATTTAAATGGTTATATTGATCCAATCCATGAATTCTACAGGATTAAGCCCAATTGTCCAAATAGATCCTACATTAGTGGGCCGACCAATGATGGATCCTGCTGACCAGTTTTTTGGATTCAAATATTGTTCCTCCTGTTAGGTTAAATTTTTTTCTTTAACATTTTAGCTAAATGCTTTGCACTAAGGAAAACTTTTACGGACTAATAAAGTATTTCTTTATGGTAATTTCATTGAGAAGGTCCGACATTCTAATGAATGATCGGAAGATACACCATCATGGCTCAGAGCAATCTGTCGCTTTAACTGCGTGGAGAGGACAACTTATGGCTGGAGGTAGGACCCTCAGACTTCTCCATGTGCATTGCACAAGCCACACGTTGCCAATTAATATGATTACTTCAGATGGTCCCTAGTAGAATGTTTTGCCTAAAGATGTACCTGGATGAGGACTATTTAATGGTGCATGCACGGGAGACTCAATCTACCATCCCGTTACCTTATAAATACAAACAGGATACTGCGTTACATTCTCGGCTTTAGACATTACTACTGCTTGGATGGATGATGGCGTGGGCAGAGTGATGTACCATCCACCATCAGCTTTATGGTGACAGGTGTAGATATTTTCACGGTTATAAAATTTCACCACGAGATGCATGTGCATGCCTTCTGACCTCCCTCTCTCCATTGGGCCAAGATGCTAGTGGAGAGAAAGCGTGTTAAAACAAACAGAAGCCCGTGAAATGATAGGCCTTTTGTGGCCTGCCCAAAATACTAGGCCCATGAAAGGCAACCCTTGCCGCCCATCTTCGTCGAGTGTCGCTACATGTCAAAGCATCCGCTCCTGATCGCTTACCGACAATGCTTGGGCTACCGATAAACTCAAGCTCTTTGAGCACAATGACTTTAACCGTATCTTCTTGGCTGGTGACAATGCAAGGCCAATGTTGCCCATAATGTGGCTGTGTATGCCGGGTGGAGGAGCTGAGCATGGGATGAGGATCAAAAAGCTGATATCGATCTATCCATATTTCTAGAGAAAAGAAATAGTGGGGATGGAGGGAAGAGTTTAGTGGGTGATGGAGAGGATGGATGTCACTTGGGGGTTTATGTGCGAGTGGAAGAAAGGATTGAAGGATATCCATTGGTGGATCCACTCAAGGGCAAGGGGATGAATAATCAAGGGGTGCAAGCGAGTGTTGTTGGAATGGCAAAGTTAATTTAACTTCGTCCAGCTAAATCAGAATATTAATTAATAAAATAAATTTTTATTACTTGAAATAACAAAAATAAAATAGATTGGAAATCTATAGTTAACTTGTTGGTAATTTGTAAGCATCTGATTTTTTCTGTACAAATCTTAAAGTAGTTTTAAAAAAGAAGAGAAACAAAGGAGAGGACTCCTAAAAGGAGTCTACTTTTCTCCCAATTCCACCGTAATCGGGGTTGGCGGGTGCCCTAGTAAGGCTAGGAACCAATCTATAAATAGCCCCTTTTCTCCATTGGATCCCCACCTTAAGTTGTTTGAGAAATCACTGTGAATCATCTGGGATTTCTCAGGTTTTCCTTTGAGTTGTCATTGGGGAAAAGATCATCAGAAATCTCTTCTAGCTCCGTTGGACCAAAGTAACCTCCTTCTCTTTCTTTTTCCTGGCCTTCTCCTCATTGCCGATGCTCGGATTAGTCCGGCAAGCCACCGAATCGCCATCAAGTTGGCTTGAACAGGGTGGTCCCTATTTTCTTCTTTGCTTTGCCAATCGCCATAGTAACCATTGCCAGGGCCACTGTTGCTCCATGAATTGATTTTGATGATTACAAATATTTGATGGGTTACTAATGATTTTGGCTTGAAAA
>KE510264.1:5565-17547 GCA_000441515.1 Elaeis oleifera | reverse complement strand
ATACTTTTAGATTTAATTTTAAATTTTAAATATCAGATAATAAAATTAGATCTAGAGAATTAGATCTGAAATAGCATAGTATAAAAATTTAAAATTTATTCTATCCCAGATTTGGTAAAATCTGGAAGATCCTACACAGAAAAAAGACGATTTTTCCTTCACAGTGCAGTACAGGTGGATGTATCCATTTGAAAGATATATGCAAAATCTCAAGAAATAAGTGAAAAATAAGATTAGAGTCAAAGATTCCATCATGGAGACTTGCATAATAGAAGAAATTTTAAATTTCAACTAATACTACTTTACTCTTAGTATGTAGACAAAGCTGACTCAAGTGGCCCGAAATGATGATCGTGGTGGTGAGGGATTAGAGTGAGAGATATCAATATTTGCCTATCCCACTCGTGAATTTGGACATGAGGTTCTTCGTGTTTTAACTGATACTGAATTATGACAGGAAAAGGCATATGTTCTTCTAAACTGTAAGGAGATTGACGTATATGTTGAGTAAGTGTCCATCACAATCTTAACTATTCAACTACTTATTACAGTATACTTATTTTATCATATTTAGGCAATATGATGGGATACTGAGATGAGACAACCTGAGGATAAGTGGGAAAAAATTATTGCATAGCGCTCATAGAACTTTGTAAATTGGTTCTATAAATTGGTAAGCATCCATTGTTATTCATATGTTTTAATTTTCTCTAATATATTCTTTTTATAATATGCAAATCATACAAGGAGGCGAATCCATACCTAAGAAGCTAAGACCATTGGATTATGGGCCAACAAAATACATTACATGCTATAATGGCTGTAACGTAAATGGTTTTAAATTTCATACCCAGCGATATGGATATCATAAGAGTACAATGAATAGCGGTGTGTGTATAAAGGGCAGCTGGTGAGAAGGGGCAGAGAGTGACTACTATAGAATCTTCGAAGAAGTGATCATGTTGACCTACCTTGGATGTAATAGTATCATTCTATTTAAGTGCTAATGGTTTGATAACAAGCATGGTATGAAGGTCGATCCATGGCATGGGCTTGTTGAAATCAAACATGGATCAAAAGTATATGTCAATAAGTCATTTGTGCTAGCTCAACAAGCTGGTCAAGTTTATTATACTCCTTTCCCATCAAGAGAGAGAAAGAAAGAATGATGAGTTGTATGCAAAATTAAGTCTCGAGCCATTTCTTACGCGCTCGAAGAAGAAAAAAAGTCCTATTTACCAAATATTTTTAGGAGGATGAAATATCTGGAGTTCATCAGTCTTTCATAGATGTAAAGTTGGATGCTCCAGGTTTTCTCCTACGTGATGGCCAACATGACGAGGTAGATCATTCTGAGTTTATTTAAAGAACAATCCTATCCAAGAAGGGGAAGAAAGGAAGAAAATGAAGAAGTAAAGAAGAGGAAGAATTAGACAAAAATTCGATGGATACCATGTAGGAAGTTTGACTTTCGGGATACACATATAGAAATCAGATTGCAGTGGAAACTAAACTGATCTCGATTTAAAATCTTTTTAAATCAAGCATGCATACAAAATATAGATCCAATCTACACATAGTCAAGAGCATTCACATGCTAAAATTAAGATTCTGAAATTTAAGAATTAGATTAGAGATTTTACCTTGTGCGGGTCGATGATCTCTGCAGTTGATGATCGTAGTATACTTTGAGGTTTCTCGATTAGCCGCACACACATCCGATCTCTATGGATATCCACTTGAGATCGATCTAGGACTGTCCTTTTTGATTTGGATCCTTCATCTCCATGACAGATCTGTATGCACTTTGATTAGTGATCAACTCTTGATCCTAGATTTTTGGATCAACACTTGATCCTAGATCTGATTTCTCTCTTCTCTTGCATAGATTTGGATCTTCTCTTCCTTGGCGTAGATCTACATCAACATCTTTTGATGCGTAGAAGCTATATGATGCCAAAACCTTGGACGTCTAGATCTCCAAGGATGCCTAACTTCTTTAGGCATGAGATAGGAAGAGAGAAGAGAGATGCGGCATGTAAGGATCGAGGCGTGAGATAGGGGGCATGGGATCACAAGGAGGGGCACGCAAAACACTATTGGCATGAGAGAATTAATTCACGTTAGAGATCTCATCTCTTAAGGGATTTAAATAAATAAGAAGTCCTAGGGTTTTAAGGATTTGACCAGTCAAATGCTTCAAATCCTTAAAGCAGAAGGACTTTGGTTCTCATAACTGGCGCCTTCCCATCAGATGATTTTCTATCAAAATAAGATGGGGCGTGGCCCCTCTTATGATCTCACGCCTAAAAACCTAGCGCACGCCCCTTGGATCTCATCCAAAAGAGGCATGTGCCTCCTCAATATCCTCATGCCAAGAGAAACCCTAGCACCTCTTTTATGTTTATCCAGATGGACGCGTGCCCTTGGATCTCATCCAGGAGGGGGCACACGCCCTTCTCATTCACGTTAATTAATCATGCCCCTTCTCCACAAAAGTTCACACCCTAGATAGATGAGATGGAGTTGGCCCTCATCCTTATCCAAATTGCATGCTTTGACTTGGTCAAAATCTCTATCCAATAGGGAGTTCAAGTCCAAAGAGAAAATGGGTTTAATCATGTGTTAGCATAATTTTCTAAACTCAATAGAATTTTATTAAATCCAAACCCAATTGAGACTTTGCAAGCCCAACTGATCAATCCTAGACCAAATTTCTTATTTGTGTGATCTCATAGATTCAATTCTGTCTGGTAGTGAGATATATTATGATCTCCATCATCAATATCATTGAAACACCTATTAATGGATTGAAACAATTCGAATTTAGCTAATTAAGAATTATTCGATCATCAAATAATTTTATTGGTTCATAATCTATCAATGACACCTAAAAGTATGTAGTGGCAATCCAGTAGAACTGAAAATGAACTTCTAGGTATAGTTACAGTATAGTTCGGTTCTTTTGTTGTGAGTCCCGATAAGATATAGATCAAGGATAACTCATCAAACTCATTCATCCATCATATGTCAGACTCAATCGACTCGAGTCCATGTAAAATCTTATGAAATTTTTTCCATCATTCATCTACCATGGTCATAAATTTTAGGACTCAGTCTCATAAACTGATAGGATGTCTTCCTATCTTCCAGGATCGACAGATCTTATCTTGATGCATACCCTATTCCTACAATGGACCAACTGTAGTCAATATAAATTGTAAGATTCTGAATGACAGATAATCAAGTGATTGTACAGTCAAACTATAGCAATCCTATTATGAACAGTCGATGTACCGTAGATCAAAGAACTATCTATACAACTGTAATATCGAGTAAGTCACTAATGAGTGGATAGCCATCCAAGTGACTTCTCATACTGATCACGCTCAATACCCTTGATCTCTATCAAGAATCTGCACTCTCGTTCCAGTGTCTCCATACTGTAGACTCGAAACTCGTCTATTTGAGAAGAAAAGCAATCTATGTACCAATCTATCCAAATCATTCACCATCTCCATGATGATCCATCGATTGAGAGCATTTAGGAATTGACTCTACATGACACGTGTCTCAAATTCTTAACTCTTAAGAATACTTGTCATTATCAGGTCAACTCCTCAAATGATTCATGGACATAAAATACACATAACATGAGTGGAAAATAACCTAATTTATTCATTTCAAAATTTAATTACAAAATTATGTCCCAAAAAGCGTATATGTGTCAGTCAATCTGGCTTCTAGGATATACATCTAATATACCAAATATCTAAAGAGACCAATGAGTAGTACTCTTCACTTACGATGAACTTTTAGACCTCTGATTCCCTGTGCCTCGCCTCTAGCACAGCACTCCTGTGCCTCTCCTTGTGAAGCTTCTGCTCTAGCTCGAAGACTCTTCTTCGAAGTCCAACCTCTCCTTTCTTGGACTTCTCTTTCAAGTCCAAGCACCTCTTAATGACGGCCTCCACCTAGGCATCAAGCTCTTATATCTCGCATCCGAAATGTCACCTCCCTCTCATTCTCTCGATCTTGGCCTTGACGGATTTCTCTCATGAACTTAAATTACCGCAATCTTCTGGTATCATTTTATTTCTTGCATTGCTTTGAATCATTTTAAATACTTATCGTGCATCATTTTAAATCTTGCATTGCTAGCTGTAATTGTATAATTAATCTATGAATCTATTTATTTCTATTTTTAAAGATTATAGGTTATGTCTTTCAGAGGTTAGAGTCGTCACAGTCGAGGAGAGAGCTCTTGAGGAGAGAGGTCTCATACAGCCAACTTGCATGGTTCTATACCACACATACCACACGATAAACTCTAATACTTTAGATATTCTTTTTATATTATTTATCTTTATTATCTAATATAATATTCTTTATGATGTCTTGATACCTTCAGGTTCGAACAATATGGGGTCACCAGTGACCCCATAGTCACACAGAGTAGCGCCTAGCTCTCAAAGTCAGCAATATGGTAGAGGATCCATCCATCTCACGGCACTTTCGACTTGATTGAAGGATAGAGAGCTCGTCCACATTCAGAGCCACTCATAAGTACTATATCTTCACTGAATATGTTTAAAACTTAGCTATTTTAGAGTAACATTTATTGTTCAAATTAATTTTACAGCACATTTAGAGAGCCTAGGGTACCTCGTGTGATTACCGAGATCATCTTATAATTGATACCGAAGCTAGTGAATGAGTTCTCCAGTTGGTCATCGGAAGCTTGTGATGCAGTCAAGGAGATGTTCCTGATCAGTCAAAGGTGTTTAATTTCAAATTCATAGTAGGTTTGTATTCTATTTATTAATACATGCTTACTTCTACTTGCAGGAGTACTATCGATTTGAGACTCCTCAGGATAAGGAGGTTAGCTGTCGGATCTTTGAGGAGGTGGCCATACATAGGCTCCGAGATGGGTTATACAGCCTTAGGCAGTCCGCCATAGAGTACTCAAATTCTGAGTCATCATTGGACTGAAAGTCTTACACAAATCACTAGATGTGGACGAACATATGAGAGGCCTCTATGACCAATGGTGCACTGAGGAGTAATCTGGTAGGTGACAAAGGGTATGGTAGAATCAGACCGTCTAGTAAGATTCGATCAAGCACACTGACGGCTCCATAGACACACATGTTGTGGCTGATAGATTAGTAAATATTCTACACTTAAAGTAATTTCATATTGAATTGATCATATATATATTTTAATTAATTTAATTTTATTATTTATTTATTATAGACACGGTAGTTGGATTGTGCATCAGGATAATTACAGATATGGGAGGCCACACACCAGTCTAGGAGGACTAGTGATTACTTAAATCCTACTTCACGATAGATCGCAGTAGCAACTTAAAATATTATTTATTAAGTTTTATATATACTAATATGTCTGGATTAATGAATTTCTAAACTACATAGGTGGATTATGTGGAGTATCTCGTATCGCGGTATGGTGAGGATCCATCCTCTCAGTCCCTCCTTAACCTTGAGGGATGGCTCAGGGCCACCGAAGGAGTGAGTAGGAGTCAGATCATAAGATTTGGTCATAGTTTCAACCCTCTAGTAGCTCGATACTCTTCGACATCCTCCTCTCAGACCTCGATGATCCAGACGTGAGATGATGCATATGTGAAGGAGGCCGTGCAGAGGCTTTAGAGCCAGTGACCTCAGAGCGTCCGAGATGCCGTCCGCAATGTGATCGTTGAGATTCTTTGAGATTTGCATCTACGTGATCAGCTAGACTCGTTATCACAGCCATCATGAAGGTAAGTCTATTAATAATTTCTTTACTTATTTTAAATTTTTATATTTAGAAGCTTCATATGTTCGGACTTGAGTTTAGAAAAGAGATTTAAGGAGTAAAAATTTAATCTAATCATCTAACCGATAGATCGGGGGTGTCTATAACTCTATATCATCGAATGAAATGTGTAAAAATAATCTATTCGAGAATTAGAGTGGTATATCAAAATATACACCTCCATATCAATATATACACTTTTATATCAAAATTTTTTAATAATATTTATTTTTTTGTTACAAGATGCTGGGACATCCAGCTCTCATTCACTAATGTACAAGAGCAGGAGGAGGATGAGGAGGACGATGAGGAAGATCTCACATGATTTTTTTAATATGTATGTAATTTTGATATTTGTAAAGTAGTATAAATTTATAAATTTATATAATTTATATTTTTAATATAATATAATTAATTTTATATTTATGATTATGATAAATAATAATTATTTATTTAGAATAGATTTTAAAAAATATAATTACTTGTTACTATGATTAAAATAGATTTTAAAAAATTAATTATAAATTTTAAAAAATTATTAGTGACGATATTAGCGATGCTAATTTTATCAGTAAAGACTATTACCAACGGCATTAGCATCGATAATGCTATTGCTAATAATTTTTAAATTTAATTAAAAAATTAAATAAAAAATAGTAGCGATGGCTTTATTATTGCTAATACCATCACTAATTACACGTATTAGTGACGGGCTTATTGCCGTCACTAATAATGGTAATTAGCAACGACCTTATTTTCAATAAACTTTTAGTGACCGAAGTCCGTCGCTAATATTATTAGCAATGGGGATTGGGTTATTAGCGACGGCAATTAGCCGTCGCTAATAACCTATTTCCTTATAGTGTTGGTGGGAGAGCCTCGCCCTTCTCAGACTTTGGAAGGTCAGCAATGGGGGCGAGTGGGGGGGGGTCCGCCATTCCTAGGCCTCATCCTTCACCTACTCCTTGGCATTCTCCTCATTGTCATTGGATGGGAAAGAGTACCGAAATCAACCTTGGGCATGAGGTGGTAATAGCCATCGCTAATAACCTATTTCTTGTAGTGTTGATAGGACAGCCTCACTCTTCTCAGACTTGGGAAGGTTGGTAATGGGGCCGAGTGGGGGAGGGTCCTACCATTCCTAGGCCTCATCCTTCACCTACTCTTTGGCATTCTCCTCATTGTCATTGGATGGGAAAGAGTATCGAAATCAACCTTGGGCATGAGTTTTACCACCTAATGCCTATGCTGTGCCTGTAGGAGTTAGCCAAAGCTAAAGCAAGGTCCTGCTAGAAGGACGTGGAGGCTTTGTATTCCTCTATATCTTAGAATGCCCTCTTCTTGGCTATGGTTGCATGCTGCTCAATTGCTTGCCATTCTCTCTCTACCTTAGTGGCTCGAATTGGAGCAACCTCTTGCTGACCCTACATGCCTTCAACTTCATAGCGATGTCCTCCAGTTGCACCTCCAACTCAGCCACCTTCTACTTCAAGTCATCCTACTCCCTACTCCATCTCCTTAGCATGCTGCTAAAGGTAGAGGAACTGCTCATGGAGGACAGCAATGTGGATGGTGCTCTAAAAAAAAGAGAAAAGATTATTATCGAGTCATTCCTTGGGGAACCTAAAAGTTGCAATATGGCATTCATGTCAGCAGCTAATTGGAAAGCCCTTTCGAACGGATTTCTGCCATTCTATCCTCTAATTTTTGCTACTTGGTAGAGAGTACAATCCCTTAAGCTGCACCTTGACCCCCTCCTAGTCCACCTATGCTGAGGTGGACGATTTCATGGTCGAACCAATATGGTGGACCCCTTCTTCAAGAGTAAAAGATTGAGGTTGTCAGATATAGTAAGTCCCTAATTTGATGAAAACCAAATCACAATTAAAACCTTTCTGAAATGACCCAATGAATATTTTTTTATTCCTTTTTTATTCTTTCCTGTAGTCTATTTATACGATGTAAACCATGTAAAAAAAATTCAATTCAATCAATACAATTGAATTTCACTTTTTTCTCATATATTTTGTCATGGTATCAAGCGGTCCATCTTTTTTTCTTTAATCCTAGCCGTAGGATTTATTCTCATCCATCTCTCTTTCATCCTGGTCAAAGATCATTCTTCATCTTCTTATTCGCAATTTCCCAAGTGGCAACCTCTTTTTTTGCAATCGACGATCCGGCAAGCCCTGCGCAGGCTGCTTTTGGTGACTCTTACACCAGCTACTCCTCAGTCGACCCTATGTCGGCTTCTTAAGCCCAGCATCCAGATGTAATCCATCTACGCGGCTTTCTCTTCATGCGCTTGCATCAACTATTTGTGAGAGTTCTTGTAACCTCTCACCTTTTGCAATCCGACAATGGCCACTAAAGATTTGAGAGAATTTTCTCAACCTATGAAGGTCATTCTTCATGGGATCAATTATTTATTTTGGTCTCAACGAATGACCAACTTTTTTAAGGGAAGGAAGCTATGGAGATATGTCACAGGTGACATTCCCCACCAACAATAAAACTGGTGAAACTGACGAAGCCCTTGATGCTAGACTTGACGATTGGGATAGCAATAATCACAAGATTATTACGTGGATCTCAAACACGTCAAGCATCAATATTGCCATGAAATTCGGCAAATATGAAATAGCAAAGAATTTAGAATCATCTTCGTGCATGGTATATTGCTCCTTACCTAGCTCAAAAATATAAATTGAAACAAGACTTGCTTTCTCTTCGTCAAACTATAGGTCAATCAGTAGCAGACTTCTATTCCCATATGTCTACACTATGGCAACAATTGGATCAGATGGGTTCAAAATTAAAAACAAGGAAGACATGATGGAGTATAAAAATATCAAGACATCAATAGACTTCTCGAACTCTTGATGGCGCTCTCTCCTGAGTTTGAATCTGTTCATGCCTCAAATACTTCACAGAGATTCTCTGTTGTCTTTCTTCAGTGCATTGAATGAACTCCTTTCTGAAGAAACATGCAAGGGCCTTCTATCGTCAAACCAACATCATCAAGAAGCAGTGCTGTTTGCTAGGAATAGGACCAATGCCGCTTCATCAAAGACCCTGGTTCCTTCCCATCGACTAGATGGCAAAGTCGACTGGAGCAAAGTTGAATGCCACTTTTGCCATGAGTTTGGACATATCGCAACCAAGTGTCCCAATAGAGGCCCACTTGCTCCACCACGACCAACTGTAGTTCTTCGCATCAATTGCTCCTAAAGGGTCATCTTTTTCAGGATATTCTTTTACCACGCACCTCTAATTTTCAGTTGCGTGCTTACAGTGATACAGACTGGACCGGCGACATTAATGATCGATGATTTACAACCGGTTATTGCATCCTTCTTGATGATTTCCTAATTTCATAGAGAAGTAAGAAATAAGCAACCATCTCTCGTTCAAGCATTGAAGCAGAATATCGAGCTCTTGCTGATACTGTCTCTGAAATCGTCTGATTTCATTGGATGGTATCTGAAATAGAAATTCCTCAAGATACCTCAACTTCATTATTTTGTGATAACAAGAATGCCATTCAAATTGCTCATAATGAAGCCTTTCATGAACGCACAAAGCATATTGATATTGATTGCCACTTCACTCGTTAGCATATTCGTCGAGAAACTATCACGCTCAGCCAACTTGTTGACTTATTCATGAAACAGCATCCTATCTCTCATCTTTCTATATTATGTTCCAAATTCAATATGGTTTCTTAATGTGTCAAATATAGTAAATCTCTAATTTAATGAAAACCAAATCACAATTAAAGCCTTCCTAAAATGACCCAATGAATATTCCTTCTTTTATTCTTTTTTATTCATGTCTGTAGTCTATTTATACGGTGTAAACCATGTACAAAAATTCAATTCAATCAATACAATCGAATTTACTTTTTTCTCATATATTTTGTCAGAGGTTTCCTCACAAAAGTTCAATGGCCCAATGGCCCATCCCATCTGGTCGGCAACCTTCCCCATGTAAACCACATCGATCCAGTGGGGTTCTCAAACAAATTCTCTCATCCAATGCCTTGCAGTCACTCTGCCATTTTTAAATATATTTACTATTTCTTGAGAATAGTACTTAAGCATCAGAAGATCTCATTAAATATTTTCAATAAGTGGACTTTGATGCTTTTGTTGTTTCAAATTGAATCCGGTGTAGGGAGTCTCCAGTGTCGGTGCAATAACCATCATTAGCTCTTCTATCTGCAGATGATCTCATCGACCCGAACAGATGTTCCATCGATCTATTACTGTTACAGCTATGAAACGAGTTCGGTGGCTAGGTGGGCCAGCGGCAACGGTCATCATTCAAGATTTACTGTTCAACGCGATATGGCACTTCCCGTATAGTTTCAGCACTATTCATTAATTATTCAAGAGGCCCACCTCGTCCTCCATAAATGCATGCGCACCTAACGCCCGGTTAGGTACCTTTTAAGTTGTGCATTCTCTAATCAGTGCTCGTACGGGCGTCGTCAATTCAAAGGTTTCAACTTTGGGTCCAATCGTTCAAATTAATTAAGACCTAACCCTGGTCCACTATGCATGGTGGTGTAATAAAGCCGTACATGTAATGCCATATTGCATGTTATCTTCTTGTTTTATTTGTGATGGGATCATCAAACCTCAAAATTACTCGCTTTGGGAACACTCTGATTCCAAAGCCTTCTGTTTTGGGAAGGAATCGTTAATTAGCAGCCTGGCCAATTATTGCAATATCCCGTAAATTTGTCCAAAAGGCCCGAAAGGATAGAATAGAAACAGGCAGAGCCTCGCCCTAATCTCCTCGCGTTGCCTTGGAATTCGTCGGTGCTTCTGCAACGACTTGCGCACCTAGCTTTCTTCTTTTCTTCACCACTAATTTCTTTTTCCACCAAAACAAACACACCTTTCCACTGCTGTTTTTCGTCTCTCTCTAATCTTCGGCTCCGGAGTGGAAGAAGAGGAGAAGAATCAATGGCGTCGACGTCGGAAAGGAGGAAGATGACATCGGATGACCGGCAAAAGGGAGAAGAGAAGGTAGAGAGGGAGCTGGACATGGAGATCCCTCTGATGAGGCAGTCGTCCATCTACTCGCTGACCCTGGACGAGATCCAGAACACGGTGTGCGAGCCCGGAAAGACCTTCGGATCCATGAACATGGACGAGTTCCTCGCCAACATCTGGAACGTCGAGGAGGGCCAGATCGCCCACGCAGCCGGATCGGAGGCGCAGCCCAACGGCGGAGGGGCGCCGCCTCCGCCTCCGCCTCCGCCGCCGCTGCTGCAGCGGCAAGGGTCGATCAGCATCCCGGCACCGCTGTGCAGGAAGACGGTGGACGAGGTGTGGACAGAGATCCACCGGGGCCGGAAAGTCGACCACCGCAGCAGCACGGGAGCGACGGCGCAGACCCTCGCCAGGTCACCCTCGGGGAGATGACGCTCGAGGACTTCCTCATCAAGGCCGGGGTCGTGAGGGAGGGCTATCATCAGGTCGTCGCTCCGTCGCCTCACGCGCCGCCTCCACCTCCGGTGACGCAGTACGGGTGCCGACGGGGTACCAGATGGTGGGGCTGGAGGGGCGCCGCTGTACGGGCAGGTGGTGGGGGTGCAGGGTTACGGGGACCACCAGGTCGCGGGCAATGGGATGTACGAGGTCTTCGGGGATGGCGGGCCAGGATACTCCCTGGGCAACGGGTTCGGGAAAGGGTTAGGAAGGGTACGGGGGTCGAGCCCAGGATCGGAGGAGGGGTGGGGGAGGACAGGTGGGCAAGTCGGGGCGGCGGAGGGAGGCGGAGGGGGGAAGTTAGGGAGGAAGAGGGCACTGGACGGGGCGGTGGAGAAGGTGGTGGAGCGGCGGCAGCGGAGGATGATCAAGAACCGCGAGTCGGCCGCCAGGTCGCGAGCCCGAAAGCAGGTACATACCGATTGCATCTCTTTCGTCCTCCCAGCACTTTTCCCGCATAGAAATTAGTATTTAAAAAATGCTGAAGATAAAAATTTAGAATTTATTCGCCGAATTGAGCAGCAGTGGAGGATGGAGTTCGGATGAGGGCCGAGTGGGTGGAAACATGGATAACGACGGAGTACTGGGCCTCATAAATGCTGTCAGATGCGCTTCCGAGAGAGAGAGAGAGAGAGAGAGAGAGAGAGAGAGCGCGCTC
>KE510262.1:9932-23060 GCA_000441515.1 Elaeis oleifera | reverse complement strand
GTCTGAAGTAGCTCGGATAATAGTTGATCGCTGTGAAAGGTCGGCTGATAGTGGAGCCTAGAGAGCATTTGGAGCAGTCTGATAGACGACTGAAGGAGCTCATCATTGGAGAAGTCTGGAGGATGCGATAGGAGTTCGTCCGTCGGAGGAGTTCGGTCGATGCTTGTAGAAGGCGTTGTAGGAGTTCGTCCGTCGGAGGAGTTCGGTTGGCACTTGTTGAAGGCGTTGTGGAAGTTCGTCCGTCGGAGGAGCTTGGGATCACTATGGAAGCTCGATTGCTGGAGAAGCTTGGGAACACTGTGGAAGCTCGGCTGCTGGAGAAATCCGGAAAGATGTCGCACAAAGTCGGAAGTCGGAAGAGTCCTGGGAGGGTCGGCTTCTTACGAACTTCGACTGGGGGTATTTTATACCCAACACAGTCCATCCACTGGGTGAGCTTCAGAAGGTTCTACGCCATGAAGTGCGATAGTGTAGCACTATCGCACCAGGGCTTGATCTCTGCAAATTTTGCCAACTCCGAACTCAGTTGGGAATTTCATCTATAGATGGTAGGTGGATACTATCACTCGGAGAGCATTGAGTCTTGGACATTCGAGAATTGCATTGTAGGTTGATGGTGCTCAAACTACTAAGAAATCAACTTGGACCTTGAATTATTGGGACAATCGTCCGGCTGCTATAGGGAGAGTTATATGACTCCAATAATAGGCACCGTGTCTCTGGTAAATCCCACAAAAGATGAGTCCAGTCGCTCTAGATGTTCAGGAGGTTTACCAATATGAGAGAAAGCATCATAAAATAATACATCTGTTAAACTTCCATTATCGATTAGAATGAGGCATACATCATAGTTTGTGCTATTTAAAGATACAACCACCCATCATTGTATGGGAACAGAACTCCTTGAGCATCTTCTTCAATAAAGACAACAGATTCTTCAGTTCTCCTCTTCTTGATAGGTTTAGTCGACTTCTCCACTCTGCTTCGATGCCCCTAGTTATTGTGTTTATTACTCCGACGAGAGAGCGATCTCCAAAGGGCTCCCTTTGCCACTATTCTGATGGACGAGGTGACCTTTGTTGTTCCTCCAGTTGCTTCTGTCAGTGTTTGATGAACCGATCCAAATGCCCAAGCCAAATAAATTCTTCGATTTTATTTCGAAGTTGAATACAGTCTTCGATATCATGGTCATAGTCATAGTGGTACAAATAGTACTTGTTAGGATTCCATCGACCTGGATGGGACCATAATTTTCTATCCGAGGGATCCGATCCCTGATCTCCATCAATACCTGGGCTTGAGTAGCGTTCAGCGACATGTAGTTTGTGAATCTCCTAGGCGGAGACACACATCACTCTCTTCTGAAGGAATTCTTTTGTTGGCGGTTGCATGGAGGAATTCGAAACCTCCAATGTCTGGATGGAGAGCGAGAGCACTACTAATCCCTTGATAGAGACTTCATCTCCTCTTCTTTCTTCTTCTCTCTAACAGCTACATCTGTCAGAGGCTCATCTTCAAATGTTTCATCGACCTATGCATATTTCTCTATCCAAACCAACATATCGATGAAGTCACGAGGATAAGTCTTCTCTAGAGAGTACTGAAGACTGTTCCTCAAAAGTTCACCCTTCAGGGTTGTCATAGCGATTGATTAATCTAGATTGCAAATCTCCAGTACAACTACATTGAAGTGACTGAGGTAGGATCGGATTGACTCTCCCTCCTCCTTAATGTTGACCAAAGAGTCTGATCTCTTTCGCTATCTCCTGTGGCTGATGAAGTGACATATGAACAAGCAACTCATTTGGTCAAATGAGTGGATTGTTCATGACTTCAGACTTGAATAGCAGTGCCGAGTTATGCCCTTCAAGGTAGATGAAAAAGCTCGATAAAGAGCAGTATTAGTAGCACCATGAAAAACATAAGGGCCTTAAAGCTTTTCAGATAGTCTATGAGATCGGTAGTCCCTTGGTAGCTCTCTAGCTATGGCATCTTAAAGTTACAGAGGAGCAGTTCTTACATAATCCTGACACTGAATGGCTGATTCATGTGGTAGCCATCATCCTGCATTAGAGCCTGATTATGGAGTGCCTCAATCTGCTCATTCATCTCCCAAAGTTTGCTATCGATATCTGTGTCTTGAATAGAATAATCCTCCAAATGCTGAGGAGATCACCAACTAGAGGTCGAGTTCTGCCTGGAATAAGGACTCGAGACTGCCACCTTCTCCACACTAGGTTTCGAGGCTGGCTGTGACAAGTCTACCTCCCCTGCTTAGGATTCTATGGGGTGATCTGCGATCGCTCCTACGTGATGGTGTGGGTTGCTGCACGGGTTGGTTGGTGGTGGCTCTACCATCGGTGCAGCATTGGTCGGCTATGCTGCTACTACCATCAGTGTAGATGGAGTTGCTACACCAATATCACTGGTGCAGCATGGAGTTGCTACATCATCTGAACAGCGATGGTCAGGATCTACACCTGCTGAAATAATGGGTGGAACTGCTCCATGCTAACGGCCACCATCAGTGGTGGAGGTGGAGGAGCCTCTTGAGGTTGCATCTGGTCCTAGGCATTGGCCGTGTTCTTGGCCTGTCGGAAAGTGGTGGCGTTAGATTTCGAGAAGATGTTCTATATGGGACCATGGTCTCAATCTTCTGCTCCTCAAAATTAGATCAAGTACCCCTACTTCTAGTGCCAAGCTATTGTCGCTAAAATTTGAATCTCGATCGGAGTTGCTGGAGCGGTGGCACATCTTTTTTGAAAAGTGACTTGCAAAGCAAGTCCTGACCAGAGTAGGCTCCAGTGGAGATCCTCTGATGCTTAAATTAGATTTGAAGAAAATAGAAGAAGAGCATTTAGGAGAGATTATGTGCACGTACTACTGATAAACACTTAAATTAAGTCACTAAAGATATTATTTATTTAATTGCTCCTTATTTATTAAGAATTTAATACTCTCTAGTCTATTTATAAGTAATTAGGAGTTTGGGCTCACACAATTCAAATTGGATTCAAATTGGCTCCGATTCGAGTAAAGCAGGCAACCAGCTTAAGAGCTGATCAAATAAGACAACAAATTCGAGGGCTAGGATGCAGGGTGCCTCGTCCAAAAGTCATAAATTCAGATGCTTTCTCATATGGATCTAAGTGTGAACATGACTTAAAGATCAAGAACTCAGATTAGAAGATAACCTTTCATTCGGATCCAAGTATGAACATAAATAATTAATCAATGGCTACCAAGTAAAGCATTAAGATCGAAGGGCTATCAAGGAGAGCCACATCATCCAAAACCCTAATTGAAGGACTCCACGCCATATCCAACCCTTAAGTGCTGCCCCAACCTCTTTAGATGGAATTTTCTCATATGAAAAAGAGAGAAAGATTAAAACCTCCCCATCTCATGCGCTCATATATTCCACGCCCACACTTTCTCAACATGCCCCACTCCTTCTTAATCCTTTCTCATGCTACAAATCCTAGCCCTTATCCCCTCATGCACCACCAAGAATCCTAAAGAGAGAATGACTCAAAGAAACCTAGCATCCCACTCTTTCTTCTTTTCATCTCACGCCACATATTCCTCACGCACAACAACTCCTCACACCCCAAAGTCCCCTCACGTGTCTACTTCTCATGCTAATCCTCTCTCCCTTTCTCATGCCAAAACTTCACACCCAACCTTTCATGCATCATAAAACCTTAGAGCCCTCCTTTCCACTCTATAAATATGCCTCAAAGCTTTCATAGCTTCACACGCCTCCTTGTGGGGATCATCTCTCTCCAAGCCGCCCCCTCTTGCCCATGAAGCCTCATGCCTAAGAAGTCTAGGGGTGGTCCTAACCCTAGCAACCCCTCCTCCTCTTCCTTGCCGCTACCATGCTCCTTCATAGATCCCTTCTCCACATCCTAAAAAGACTAGGAGAGGTCCTAAACCTAGCATTCCTTCCATCAAATTTAGGAGAGATCCTAATCCTAATGCCGCTACCCTTCTTCTCTATTATCTTCATACTTTCCATCTACCTTTCTTCCTTGGAGTTCCTAGACCAAACCTTCTAGCCATCCTACCGCTGTCTGTATGGAGGAAGACAAAGAATTCAAAGAAGCACAATTACCATTGGGTGTAGTTAAAAGATTTAACTTGGAGTTAATTATTTTGTATCACACTTTTATCTTTTCTTTATGTATGCTTTATTAGATTAATAAAAGTCTTTTATTACAATTCTCCTGTCTCTTTATTAGTTTCTCTCAATCTTTTTTTTTTTTTTTTAAAACAATCAAATTTAAATCCCTACGGATATGATGCCAACTCATTCTATCTACATAGTAATGAATAGAATTAATTTCGGTGCACTATAAAACACATCACGTACTTTAGGAGTCTCTTGGAGGCCATTTTGTAGGTAAGGGCTGAAAACCTATTTTGGGCAAGTTGCTTGGCTGATTTGGATGCGATATGGTGAAACTTTTGATCAAAATCTTTGAGATTGGGCAGTTACATCTGTCTTATCTATTTCAGAGCCAGTTGTAGTGTCGTAGGTATTTTTGAATTTGAATAAGGGCGTAGGTAGGATTAGACTAGCTTTGATTGAGGAGGTTTCGATGCGGTCTGATGAAAATGGATGCCAAAGGAAGCAAATGGCTAGGACCAGTCACACTCATGGGAATAAGTATCGATGGTGTCCGAAGCTTATCTACTGTCGAAGTTAGAGATCGGTCTGTCCAGCTGCCAACTGTTGCAGAGACTGAGATCAGTTGGTGGAGCCTAAGTTTGAGATCGAAGTCAGGATCAGTCGATTTGAGATCGAAGTCGGGATCAGTTGGACTTTGATGTTCTACTTAAGAAGATCGTTGGGGATCAAGGATTGCTAGGGTCTAAATTTAGGATCGGAGAAGTCCAGAGTTATGTACTAAATGATCTCCTTCGGATAGACCTCTCATGGTTCAGGAGAAACATATCTATCTCTGAGATCGGGGACGTTCATTGCTAACAGTGCTATGGTATCGGTCCTATACACTTCATCATATACCTTCCCACTGGTTTATGTCTTCCATCTAAGTGATAAAATACCCCCTAATAGGGCTCGATCCACGGAATCAAGATATTTGATTGCTATGACGTCTACGTCAGATTAATAGTCAAAATTAAATAAAAATATCAAGAGGATAAATAAAGTTCTACACCTATTAATTAAATGATAGAATATGGAAAACTATCAAAATGCTCAAACACAAGAAAGAGGCCAAGATATTGCAAAATAGTGGATTTTGATTTTAAAAATGATGTAGATCTCCAAAAAAATTCATGGAATGTATATGTAGATTATCATTGTACTCCACCATATGCGAATTTCACGACAAGACGTTCTATATCATATTTGATTAAAGGTACATAATCAAATGATAATTAAACAAATAGTGCCAATGAATACACAAGAAGGAGGAACTAGGAATGAGACGAGATGCGACAATAGGTAGAGCGGGTTAGGACCACTAACTTATAGTCAACAAACTAAATCTAAAATTGACTGAAACAGTGGAATTTGACCTCAAAAAATGACCTCAATCGGTTTCCACCGAATTGCCATAGTGTAGATCTTGGCAAAATACATGGAAAGCATATCTTGATCATCCCAAAACACCATCATATATGAAAGTTATAATTAGTCAAAATTTGATCAACACGATGGTCTGACAGTTCACTCGCATAGACTTATTCCTATCTTATTTAATGTAAAACTCCTCAGCTAAACATTCTACATCATATAATAAGTTGATGCATGTGATCTTAGTTGTACAACTAAAATTTTGTAGCATTTAATTTTTGACAAAATTTATTTCATCCTATATAATTGGTATCAAAAATTTAAAAAATTAAATCATACACATCTAAGAAAGAAAGAGTATTATATTAAAAAATAATTTTAAATATTTCAAAAATATTACATAAAGCAATACTAGAACTTTCTTAAGTTTTTATGGTACTTGTTTTAATATTAATTTTTTTCATAATTTTTATAATAATTTTTAAAAAATATAATGAATTTTTATGATAAAATATTTTATCACAAAAATATTCAAAATTAAATATTTTTTTACAATGATATCATTTTAATGCTTTGTAAATAAAATGATACTATATTGTATAGCCCATTTGAAATAAAAATTTAAAAAAACATATAATAGCTTTTTATGATAAAATAATTTTTATCATAAAAAATTAAAAAAAGTGGAAATAAAAGGAGGGTTCTAATTTTTTTTTGCCAACAAACAAGTCTTTGTCATAAAAAAATATATTAATTTTTTACAATAAAATATTTTCATCATAATAAATTTTAAAAAAATGAGGGAACCAAAGGAGGGAATCAAAATTTTTTGCAACAAATAAGTCATTGTCACAAAAAATATATTAATTTTTACAACAAATATTTTTTCTAAATAAATTAAAAAACAAGAGTGAACAATAGAAGAGAATCTAAAATTTTTTACAACAACTAAGTCTTTCTCATAAAAAATATATTGACTATTTATAATAAAATATTTTTATGACAATACATTAAAAAAAGAAGAGAACAAAAGGAGGGAATCTAAATTTTTTGCAACAAATAAGTCTTTATCATAAAAAATATAATAAATATAATAACTTTTACTATGTAATATTTTTGTCATAATAAATTAAATAGTAATTTAGACCTTTTACGATAAAATATTTTGTCACAATAATTTTGCTTAAAGGGACAATTATGATTTTATTGCTGTAAATAGAAACTAAGTTTAGAAAAATTTTATTTATGATTTATCACAAATTGATAATTTTTAGTGATAAATATTTTATTGTAAATATATATATATATTTATCACAAGTATATCTGATACTAAAATCTGAAAATTATGAATTGACAGAAGGATTTTTGTGACGAAAATATTATTTGTTGCAACAACTCATGCCTATAGTAATGAAAAGAGATTTTGTCACAAAAAAATTGATTTTTTGAATGAAATTGTAATTTATTGCAAAAATTTTCTTTTAGTGATGATATTTTATTTTGTCACTAAAATTTATCATAAAATATTTTTTGTAGTATTCATCCTCATTTCTTTTGCATCAAGATTCTACAAGATCAATTGTTGATGCATGGACGAAGGGACACAAAAATTGACATGTATCTAATCTCAACCCAGTAAAGTAGCAATAGAGAATTATCGATCTACTTGAAGATGTACTAGCAAAAACCCTCAGATCCTCCCATGAAGTTTGTGACTACCACATCTGTAGCTATCAATTCATCTTCTTTCTTTTTAATCATCCTTTGCAATATTTCTTCAGAAATCTTCAACTCGAATATGATTTATGCTAGTTTATTGGCCAAATGATTCTCACTTCTAGGAATAAATTCCAATTTTACATCTGCAAATCTTCACATTAATTCCATAGTCTTCATATAGTACCTACCAAATGTCTCTCTATAGAATTTAAACTCTCCACTCACCTATTTCAACACTATCTGAGAATCTTCTATCACTTTAGTATTTACTACCCTTAACTAAAGCAATATTTCAAGACTGATTATTAAAGCTTCATATTCGGTCTGGTTGTTTGAACATGAGAATGCTAATTAAAATGAGAATTTGGTGTGAATTCCACTCAGAGAGATTAACAATACCCCAGCACCAACAACTTCATCCATCTTTAAACCATCGATTATTAATATCCATGATTTCAAATTAACATATTCAGTTGATGCATTTGCCACAATCTCCATATCCATTGATAAATAAGGATGATCAACCAAAAAGTCAACCAATACTTATCCTGTCACCAACTTCTATGGGATATATTGCAATGTGTATTTCGATAAAGTTAACATCCATTTTTTCTGATTTTTTCATATAATAAGTCTTGTTAATATGTACTTGGATCACATCAGCAACACGAACAACATACACAAGAACAAATAAAATATAATATCTTAATTTAGTATATGAATAATAAAGAGTCAAGTATAATTCGACATATGCTATTCAACTTTAGCTAATGCTCGGCCAAAATAATACACTACCTGTTCAATCTCTTTTTTTATTATCTTGAGCCAATAAACTCCTGATAGAGTCTTCGATTGCAAATAGTACAACTTCAATGGTACTCCTTGACATGGTGGTACTAATACTGGAGGTTGCATTAAATATTATTTTATCTCTTCAAATACTTGCTGATGCACTTCGATTCAAGTTAATTTTCTTATGCTTTAAATTCCAATAATGGTGAAAAAGACCAAACTTTGCTTGAATAATTGGAAATGAACCTCCCAAAGAAATTCACTTGTCTGAGGAATCTTTATAATTATTACTTATTTTCAGATAGTTTTGTAGTAATGATGGTCTGTACTTTATTCCTATCAACCTTGATTCCTCTCGAATGAACAAGAAAATCAAGAAATAGTCTATCAAAACTCCACATACACACGTTTGAGGATTCATTTTTAGTTGGTGTACCCTCATCTTTTGAAATATTCTACTCAAAAACTCTCGATGCCCTTTGAGATTATGAGCCTTGATCAAGAAATTATCTATGTACACCTCCATAAATTGGCAATCATAACATGAAATATAGTATCATAGCTTTTTGATATATTGCCCCAGCATTTTTTAAGCCAAAATACATCACTATCATTCAAATATTCCAATGGGCCCTAGACATTGGAAAGTTATTTTGTGTATGTCTTCCTTATCTATGAAGATTTGGTTATATCCATAATAGCTATCCATAAAAGACAATACCCTGTGCCAAGCAGCTACGTTATGACTATATTAACAATCAACATTGGGTATTCATCTTTTGAGGTAACTTTGTTGAGATCTTTAAAATCAACACAAACATGTAACTTCCTATTTTCTTAATTACAGGAACAATATTGGATAGTCATTCTACATACCTTGCAGTTCTTATAAATCCTGCTTTGAATAGTCTTTCTCCTTCCCTTTCACCTTCAATACAACCTCTACTTACATCCTCTTTTTTGGCTACATGTAAGATTTGAAACCCTTTTTAATCAAAAATTTGTGCTCCACTAGTTTCTGCTTAGACCCAACATGTCAACATAATTCCAAGCAACATAATCTTTGAATTCTATAATAGTATGACTAACTGTTCTCTCTCTTCATCTGATAATGCTTTATTGATGAAGATATTCTGAAGATATAATTCTGATCCAAGGTTCACCTCCAATATCTCATCAGGCATTCTAACAAATCATCTTCTATCAATATTATTTCGAGTTCATCCAACTGTATTTCATTCAGTTCCTTCGTTACTCCAGAAGTATCATATTTTAGCCCCTCAATCTCTTTAAACTTTTCGTAGGCCGACAATTTAGCAAAAGTACATGCCATAGCCTTCATTACTTTTTGAGTCATTCTAAACTCATTGCAAGTGAATTCCACTCTTCTACGTCTCGCAATCGAATCTCGTGTCCTGTCTGACATACATCTACAAAATTGATTACGGTCACTGCTGTACGTTTTTCATATTTATCTTGTCCAATAAACTTCAATGGATCCACATCATCTTGGTATAACATAGCTTCATCTATGTTTATATTTAACATAAATGGACTATTGTTAGCTGTGAGAACATCTAGTTCATCCTCATTTTCTTTGTGGCAAGATTTCACAAGATCAATTATTGATGCAAAGATGAAGGGATGCAAAAATTAGCATGTATCTAATCTCTATCCAGTAAAGCATTGTATGTGGTTGAAGTATCAATAATAAAGAATGAACTAATGGAGAATCGTGAACCTACTTGAAGATGTACTGGCAAAATCTCTTTCGATTTATAAGATCCTCTTATGAAGTTTGTGACTACCATATCTGTAGCTATCAATACGTCATCTTTTCTCCCAAGTTTACGCATCATTGCTATTAACAAATATTTATCGGTACACCATTATCCACCAAAATCTATGGAATAGATACATACGTACATAATGTACAGCGGCTTGATGTATCTTTCTATTTTTCTTACTGATCTTTGAAACAAAATTATTGCTACATTCTTATCTGATGTCAAATTTCATGGACCTTGTCCATTTTTAATGGCATCTAACTCATGATCGACATAGAATAGACATTCTCCTTTCTCCGTAACATCCTCTTTGATTTGTGATGGCTAATCTGGTTTAACTTAGAAGATATAAGATAAGGTAAATATCATATTTACATCTATCTTCTACGTCAAAGTCCTAAATTGAATCTTTTATTGTACTTCTTTAAAGATTTCTCCCACCATCAATTTTTGAGTTTCAACTTTAACCAGGACATCCTTCTTTACCCATTGCTATTGTTGAAGAAGCATCCTATGTGCCTTCTATGCTATGTTTCTTTCTAGCTCTCTTACTCTTTACTATCACCTCCTTTGAGTCTTTGTTATATATGGCTTCATTCGAAGTTGTCTCCTCTCTTTCGACCATACCTCATATCATTCTTCAATAGGTGTTATAAGAAGTTTTGTTGGAATTGTATCCTAAAGTCAATTGTCTAACTATAGAGAGTTGTGCATTTATATATGAATTATAAATAAATTAATAAATATTATTTGATAGTTCATCATATTTTGCATCTTTTTTATAGAACTCTTATTATGATGAAGTTCTTAGAAATATTAACAATCGATAAAGGTGATGAGAATTTATCGAGTAGTTCTTAAATTTTATTCACGACCAAATGATACGTTATTAATAGGACAAAAATGCTTATTAAGAATAGGTTATTGTATGTCATATGAGTTGGTTGTCCTCGTAACTAAGTGTGGAGATACTAGTATAGCATGCAGATAAAATGTAGGAGTACATTTTCACTAAATGTGACTAAGCTGCAGAGCGTTCTGCTATTAAGAGCTGCTTGCAAAGGATATAGATATGTGTCTCTCTGATCTGAGATCACCACAGTGACTTGCAAGCAACTCACTGTGCTCTTGTACTGGATTATCTGTATTTATAATATAGTGATGAAAGATTTTTGGGCATAGTCAAGTACTTGCAAAGTCTGTGTGTAAGTCAAGATAGAAATGACCACTTTAGATTTTGAAGATAATACTTTACTGTATTTCAATTCAGTAAATTTGATCAGAATAATCCATATGATCAATCACAGAATTTTAAGGTTGAAATACAGTATGAATGACTGATTAAGGGTTTGACAGTTTAACCTTAAGTCATCCTAAGCATTGAGAGTTAAAGAAATGAATTATATAGTTATCATATACCAAGATTCTTGAATGTTGCTTTGTAATATTCAACCTATCTATATGTTGGATATCATTGTTAGATGGCTACTTTGATTAGTACAGAAATTAATTCTTATACTACCAACTTAGTGTTTGAACCTATGGAGTCACGCACATTACCAAGCGACATGGAAAAGAGCTTGACCTAAGATCTATATGTTCAATTTGGAAGTAGGTGACTTAATTGAACAAATAGACATACTTAATTGAGCATTAAGTTCTGGATCAGATGGGATTAAATACTAGCTATGTCCAGCTAGCACTAGGTATTAGCTGCAGAATTAATTTTAGAAATGAACTTAAATGAATTTGAATCCAAGGATATGAAGGGGTTGAGTTTGAGTCTTAATTTGGTTAGGATCCGAATTTATGATCAGTGTTTGATCTGTAAAGAAATAGATTCGAGTCTTAATAATTTAAATCAAATTTAATTTAATTAGAATTGATTTGATTTAAACTAATTGAATTTAATTATCTAAATTGGACTTGGATCTCAACTCTAATTAGATTAGGATTGATAACCTTTTCGAATTTGATTTGAATCAGATTCGAATTGGATTCGGATTCGAATTGGATTTGAATCAAACTCAAATTGAAACCAAATTAGATTGGGTCACCTAAGCCTAAATCCTTGGATTTCTCTCTCCATGTTGGCTGATCAAAAGGGAAGAGGGGTGCTGAAAATCACAACCCCTTTCCTTCGTGCGTGTGAATGGATGAGAAGACACCTCCCCTTATCTCCTTGAGTTTCAAATTTTGAATTAGAGCTAATTCAAAATTAAATTAAAATTTGATTTAAAATTATTTTGAATTGCATTCTTATCAACTTGGGGTGTTGGAACTGAATTTGTATGACAAAATTAAAGGGGCGTGAGGTTTGGCATTGAAGATCTTTTCAGTGCATGGGTTTTAGAAAGTCTTCTTCCCATGTGTCCTAAACTCCACCCCGCTTTGCTTTCTTTCTAAATCAGTGATGTCCTGAGGTCTTCATCTTCTCTTTTCTTCGAAGCATGGCATGCATGCAAAGTAGAGGAGCCACACCAGTAGCTCTCGCGAAGCAGCTTCCTACAACCTGGATCAGTTTCTTTCACTACAAACGAAGGTATACTGATACCTTAGTTAAAAGAATTTTAATCTGGAACCAATTTATTTTCCTGATAATTTGATAAATTTAGATTCAGATCGGATCTTTCCTTCAACTGATATCAAAGCCAAATTGAAGATCTAAATACAAAATAAAATCTAATTTGTTTACAAATTTAGAATTTCAAATTTGGTTTTGACCAGATTTTCTTACGAAATCATATCTGATTTCAATCTGATTTCTTAAAAATCCTGATCTGATTTTGATCAGATCTTAATGTATAGAAATTAGATCTGATTTTGTAATTTTTCTACGAAAATTTGGATCTATTTTGAATAGATTTTCAGACCTGTTTTGAATAAATTTTCAAGAATTTTTAGATCTATTTTGAACAAATTTTCCAGCAATTTTGGATCCATTTTGAATAGATTCTTAGATCTATTTTAAACAATTTTTTTCAAGAATTTTTGGATCTATTTTTGAACACATTTTTAGATCGATTTCAAATAGATTTTTGGTTCTATTTTGAATAGAAATTTTATGAAATTTCAGACCAGTTTTGAACCAAATTTTAATTTGTGTTCAGATCTAATTTTTGAATAGGTTTGTATAGATATTTAGATCTGAAATAGATGATTTATATGATGCATAAATTCAAGTTTAGATCTAAAATTTTTTTTGGTGATGTTTGTTGTGATCTAATAGGATTAGATATAAAATTCTGATTTCAATAGTTTCTGCTTATGTTCATGTGTATG
>KE510260.1:29102-41742 GCA_000441515.1 Elaeis oleifera | reverse complement strand
TATTTTCAATAATCAAATAATCTAATCCATAAAAAAAAAATTTGATTGAATAAGGACAATCTTAAAATTTCTAATTCATTCATAAATTGTTTGAGCTAAATGAGTTAATTCATTAAATTTTATATATCATGACCCTCTATGATGGAACTCTTGACATAGTTCTTCTAGTGCTTCACAAATCCAAATTACTTGAGCTTTAAAGATATTTTTTTATGAATATTCAAATATTTGTCATCATCAAAAAGAGGAGATTATTGCTCCAAAATTAATTTAATGATCACAAATCATTTAAGGAGACTACTAATGAGTTTTCTATATTTGAAGATTATTTTTATGATGTTTCAGATAGTCCAAGAGATTGAATTTGAAAAGCTTCATCAAATATGTCAAAGTTAAAGTTTCAGTAAATTGATGAAGTTTAAAGGTTTTGAGAGTGTCCAAAATGATTTGAATTCATTTGAGAGCATTTGGATGGGTTCTGATAAGTTTCGAACCTTAAATGCATGAAAAAGTAGGTTAGAACATGATGGGACGACCCACCTAGCTCATCTCCTTCTGTTGGCAGTCGGTACGCAGCGCTTTGGGTCATGGCATGCTATGGGATGACCCATCTGGGATGCCTCATATAATTGAGATGCCCTATGGGACACCCCCCTGAGACCTTGAGACCAAAATAGAAAGCAAGACTTTCTGTTTAGCCATTTGGAATGCCCCATGGGATGCACCAATGCTAGTGGACGTCCCATGGGATGCTCCATTCTGGGTGAGCTACATAACGACTAGTTTTCAGTCTATTTTTGATATATTTAATGTGCATTAAACACACTCTAATGGCTCTAAACCAACCCTAAGACATTCTCAAGGATAAATGGCAACTATAAATGCTCTATTCAAGTGGAAAATCATAAGAGTTTTGCAAGCTAAAAGATTAAATCTAAAAAAAGCTATTTTCAGCCCTAAGAAAGAGATTGAAGCATTTAAGCACTTCACCAACCACTCTCTAGTAGCAATCAAGTGTGGAATTCATTGAGAGTGAACAGCAAAGGCTTCCACCCCTTAAGTATTGTATTTCTATTACTTTTATTGTGTGTATTTCAGGGGTTTGTGTGCTAAAATTTGTATACTCTATTTTTCTCAAATAGTTTTTGGATGTTTGAGTTTTGAGGGGTTTCAAAATTTATTTGGATTGATCTGAACCCTGAATCGGAGTGTTAAGGTTGGTTGTACCTGAAAATAAGTGTTCTTGCTTGAAGGTAAGGATCGAAGGTGTCTGATGTGGTGTAATCCATTGTTATCCATTTAGTGGATTGAATTCTCAAGTAGAGACTTGGAGAGTGGATGTAGGTGTAAGATTGACACTGAACCACTATAAATCTCTTATGTTTGTTGTGTTTGTCTCTCTTATCTTGTTCTTTGTGCTCATTATTTGCTTACTTCTTATTTGTATTTGATTTTATTTCTATTGTAAGTTGATAGACTTCACTCTTCGCCTTGGCACATTGCTTAAGTAGTTAAATTTTAAAATTTCAAAAGATCCAATTCACCTCCCCTCCTGGGCTCCATATCTGAGTAGCACATGAGTCTCAATGAGCCGTTGAAGTGGATGTTGGCGACAGTTGGTCTACTGTAGGAGTGGGGTGCGCATAAAGAGAGGATCTATCGATCTTGATAGAGAGTAATCCTATGGGATTTAAAAGGCTAAGTCCAAGAATCTATGGTCATAGTAGTATGATTGATGGAAAAGAGTTCCATAGAAGTCATAATTGGACTTGAGCTAATCAAATCTATTATATAACTGATGTTGAGGTTTGATAATTTATCCATGATCTGCCATCTAGTTGGGACTTACGATAGAGAGACTGAATCACACGTTAACTACACTTAGAGGTTCATTTCAGTTCTATTGGTTTACCACTACATACTGCTAGATGTCACTAGTAGATTGTGAGAGCTCACTAGGATCGTTCTAGATCGATAATCTTTATTGAGTTAGAGTGAAATTGTTCTGACCTATTGAAAAGAGTTTCAATGATACAATGATAGAGATCATTGTATATCTCACTATTAAATAGAATTGAACCTATGGGGTCACACAACAAAGGTATTAGGCCTGGAATAAGAATTGAGCTTATGAAGTGCGATTGGGTTTGGAGAAATCCATTGGGTTCATGATAACCTTGCTAGCATATGGTTGGATCCAATTCTTCTTTCTGTTGGGATTACTTATTTGATAAGATAATTCTAACTTAATTACCTGCTAATAACCTACATGAATTAGCTTCATGAGACTCTAATTATTGGGTGTCTAAGGTTATGGATCATATAAATTAAGGGTGCA
Organism: Elaeis oleifera; assembly: GCA_000441515.1. Classification (NCBI taxonomy): domain Eukaryota; kingdom Viridiplantae; phylum Streptophyta; class Magnoliopsida; order Arecales; family Arecaceae; genus Elaeis; species Elaeis oleifera. The sequence continues at coordinate 39,404 of KE510260.1, read as the reverse complement.
AGTCCCTAATTAATTTTTTGATAGTTATTTTTAGGCGCCACCTTGATTTGATCAAGTTGGGCATGTCCATTGATTAGAGGGCTTTTAATTCTCTTATAGGACATCTCTTGGGTGTGTTTGGGTGTCTAATTATGAGTGCAAGGGCTTCAATTATTGGCACCTAATGGGCTTCCTAATGTAAGTTGGACAACTTTAAGTTAATTGGAATCCTAATGCAAGTAGGACTTGTATTATGAAATTGAATAGGATTCAATCCTCATGCCTATTTAAAGAGGCCTCCTCTAAGGTCTCTAGAGCACCCAAACCAGCAGCCCCTCATGCCCAAAGGCTCTCCCTACACCCTCTCTTCCTCTCTTTTTCTCTTCTCTTGGGCGTTCTACACACCCATCCCTTGGGACGCGAGTCCCAAGGAGTTCCACACCCAAGGTGTTGGGCGTCCCATAATTTGCTGGTTGCTGGTATTTGTAGCAGCACAAAGTAAGAAAAAACTCTAGAGAAGAGGAGAAGAAGATCAAGGAGAAAGATCAGGCGTTGATCATTATCCAGGCTTCGTTCAGATTCAGCAGGCTGAATTTTGAGAGAACCATAATTCAGATTAAAGAGGGCTGTTCCAGACTGATCCCGAGTGGATACTCATAGAGGTCAGACACTTATGCGACTAAAAGAGAACCTCTTCTCTTCTAGATCCAGATTCAAAGAAAAAGATTATGAAATAGGTATATGATTTGATCACAATCTGAATTCAGCATATATCAATTTCAGCATATGAGATAGATTCATGTGGTTTTATATTTTCATGCATACATAATTTAGATTAAAAGTATTTTAGTCTTATTCTCTACTGTGATGTTTAGAAATAAAATTTTTGAAACATATATGCATACACTAAACTCCGAATTCCAACAATAGGTTCGAACCTAAGTCGATAGTGTAGAAACAAATTTTTAAACCAGTCGTTGTAACCATCTAGCAATAAGACTTGACGTCCGTGTAGGTCGAATGATGGCGAAGTAATATTTAAGAACCTACTAAAATATGGTTATCGTATAATTTATCCCTTTGACCCTAATGCTTAAGGATAATCTAGGATTTAACTGTCAATCCTAGATAAGTCATCCAAATTATATTTCAATCTTTCAAATCTATCACATAGATTATTCGGGCTCAGATTTTGCTAAATTAAATTTATTGATATATAACTCCTACTAATTCGGAAGGTCAATCCCATCTTGACTCACGCTCCAACTTGACAAGTACTTGACTGCATCTAAAAATCATCCGTCACTGAATTAGAAATTTAGTCAGTTTGATATCAAAGTACAGTGAGTTGTTTGCAAGTCTTCGTGGTGATCTCAGATCAGAGGGATACTTATATCCATACTCTTCGTGAGCTACTCTTGATAGTAGAGTGCTCCACAATTGGTCAAATTCAGTGATGATATACTCCTACATCTCACCTGCATGCCATACTAGTGTCTGGTGTAGACATTAGTCACCGTTGTTCGTTATGGCTTGAATGTTGATAAAGTCTTTTATTCTGCAATCTTTTATTTGACTCCTGTAGTTTTATTTGAGTCCTGTAATGGGATTATAATTGAGTCCTAGTTCGAGTCAGTCATTTCGGAAGTCTCATGGTCAATCACTTGGAGGCATACCATTTGAAGATACACGACCAAATGAGTGCTGCCCTCTCAAGTGTGTGCGCCCTCTTCATGGTGATTTCAGATTTCCATGGCTTCTTCATATGAAAAATCTATCACCTCCTCATCGTATGCCATCAGATTATTACTTTCTCAATGGTTTCCTCAAAACACATGATCCATCTCCATCGCTAACACCCTCCTCAACGTTACTCTGTTTAGGTTGTTAGGTTCCGCTTTTAAAAGGAAAATAATGGTCTTGTAATTGATGATTGATTGAAAAAAAAAATTCTGTTTCCTTATCTCATGAGTTCTCTTCTTCCTCCCCCCCCTCTCCATCTTCCTTCTTCTTTCCCTCTCTTCTTTCTCTTCTCATAAGTCTTGCTCAAGAACGAAGTATCCAACCAATCTGCAGGATCCCAATGCATCAACCTGCAGGATCCCAATGCATCAACCCTCCTTCCCAATGGCTGCTTCCTCCCTACACCATAATTTTTACATGCTCGAATCGAATCCCTTTGTTCTTGGACAACAAAAAGAATTGCCAACAACCATGACCTGATTCAACGTCCCAATCCTTCCTCATCCAGAAGTCTTCATCGACATATTTGTAAGATCCCTTACTTCTAAATGAATCTCTGAGTAGATCGTTATTGTAGAAAGTTAATTTATATTTCTTTATTAATTAGATCTAAAATTTTAATTGAGATCTGATGCCCTAATCATGGATGGTTTCTCAATCATCCACGATCTTTTTCTAGATCTAGGGGATTGAACTATTTGCATGCATAACAATAATCTCTTCCTGATTTTAACATAATCACCTCTATTATCATTGTTTGCTGGTTATCTGTTACATTGTTATTAATCTTGTTTGCTTGCATCCTCTAGAACTAGCCTCATCCACATCAGTTTGGTATCAGAGCCATTGTTAGATTAGGGCTAAAGTTTTGCATTTAGATAATTTTCTACATCAAAACCTGCAAACTGGCACCCTGCGCAGTCCTCAGTGGAACTGTGCTTTCTGATTCCAGAGATCTCAAAAATTTTCAATTTTTATGTAGATTCTAGGCTTGATTGTTAAGTAGGATTTAAATTTATAAAATACGAACTAATTGATCCTCAAAGATCCTTCTAAAATTCTTACATGTCCTAATTTCTGTACCTAAAAACTATTTGTGCATCCTTGGAAGAAATAAACTTTTCCATCTATCGGAGAATCAGAAATTCATAACATTTGATGATTTGAAAACTAAACTTGATAAGAAAGATTTCTACAAGTAGAAATCTAAAAAACAAATCTAAGATAGGTGCCAGATTTATTTGTTAGTGGAAGGTTAGCGTACAAAATTCTGTAACTTGTTCTGTTTTGCATAACCTAAAAAAAAATAGAGTCTCACACCTCTTGAAACATCAGAAAACTCCAAGACTTGATTTTCTAGAATTCTTACTCAATAAAGAATTAATTATGCTTTGAAGACTATAAAAATTATCCTCTGAACCCTGTAGCAGAATTTCAACCAAAGGATTCTGCGATCCAAAAATAGAACTTCTGAAAGCCTGAAATTTTTCTACACTTAGAAATTTTTTTTTTGTTTGAACTTTATATTTTTGTAATTTAGTTTCAATTTTAGTTTGATAACTTAGTTTTTACTATTTATTTATTTTAAAATCAATGTTTGCATTTTATTTGCATCGGTAAGCTATTCTAAGGGCACTTCTATCATAAGATAAGGAAAGGATTTCATCACCTTTTCTTGGCCCAAAACCACCACCCTTATGTGCATTGACCCAAGCCTAAGCTAAAATCAATTAGACATTAAAAGATTAGGATCAAATAAGTTAAGTTCAGTTATTACGATGAGTCTTAGTGCGAGTTCGATCTACAATAGACTCTGTAAGCTGGTGTCTAAGGCTAGAGGTACACGATAAATACATAAGTGAATTGTGGTTACTTAATTAGGATCTCACAAGAGCGAGGGGAACCTCCCACAAATTCTACCTCTTACCTGACCAACCTAAGGATTCGAGTGTTGATCTACCTATGCTTCGCTTGATTCATAGTGATTCAAGCTTTAGGTCTAGAAACCCCTAGAGTCGGTTATACGAGTTGGTTGTACTGCATGTCTACTAAGTCTGGAGCTAGATATCATCCAAAAATCTAGAGTCAAGTCATAAAATAGATTTTAATTTTGCTGCAGCTTTTAAGGACATTACTGAGAGGCTAAATGCTATAGGTGGTTCAGTCCAGGATCTAAATGCAAGAGTAGGGACCCTAGAAGAAGAAAGGATGAATGGCATGGAAGAACATGTTAGGAATACCCCTCCCTAATTGACTACCCTAGAGAGCGACATGACCATCTTGGTTTTGATAGAGGTCGCAATCAAGTGATCCAACCCCATCACGATCATAATGACCAGGATGAGAGAATACTTCGAAGTGTCAAGGTTGAAGCCCAAGCTTTATGGGCCGTCTAGATCCTAATGAGTACCTTGACTGGGAAGCGGACATGAACCATTATTTTGAATGGTACGATATGTCTGAGGAGAGAAAAATCAGATTTGCTAAAATGAGGCTTTAGGTCAAGCCAAATTATATTGGTAAAATGTGGAGCGATTAACCATGCATAGGAGACAGGAGCCCATAAATACTTGGGATGAGATAAAAGATAAATTTCATGAAAATATCTCTCTACCTCCTATCAGCAGCATTTTTGGATCAATGACAAAGGTTGACCCAAGATAGCAAGTCTGTTACTGAGTACATTGCCAAATTCGATAAATACCTTATGTGATGTGATGTCAGCGAAGATCCATCTGTCACCTTGTCATGATTTAGAGCTGGTTTAAGAGATGACATACAGAGAGAACTATTAATGCGTGAGCTCTATAGCCTAGAACAAGCCTATCAATTAGTCAAAGATTATGAGAGATTTCAAAGGTTGCCGGTAAATCGATAACTTGAGTCACGTAAACCTAGTATTGGTCCTAGACCCAACTTTAATCAGACCCCTAGACCCGACTATAGTCAGAACTCAACCAATCATACCCTACCAATTGGTTCCCCATTGAGAAAGGATGATAAAGGCAAAGGAGCCTTTGTGGAAAATTCGAGAGGTAGTAATTTGGAAACCCGATGCTTCAAGTGCAACGGGTTAGATCACATCTTTAGTCAGTACCCATCTCGAGCTCTACACATTGAAAAATCCGAAGAAGAGAACCTTGAAAATTCTCCAGGAGATGAAGAAGTATACATAGCAAACACTGAGTTAGCCGAAGCTTATGAAGAATCTAGTACTTTGGAAGAAGTTGACCCTAAAGAGAGATTGGACATAGTAAGATGCATTTTAGCCCAGCCAAAGAAAGTGAAGATTGGCGTAGAACTATCATTTTTCACACTTTTATAGGTCAGGAAGTAAAGTGTGTAAGATCATCATTGATAGTGGTAGTTGTGTCAATGTTATTCATCTGATGTTGTATCAAAACTTGATCTGACATCCGTAGATCACCCGAGACCATACAAGGTCTCCTGGATAGATGCATCATCTATCCCAATTAGGCACCATTGTCTGGTCCCTATTAAATTTCAGTCTTACCAAGAGAAAGTGTAGTGTGATGTTATGCCCATGGATGTAGGAAGCATAATCCTAGGAAGGCCTTGGTTGTTCGATCAAGATGCAATGCTCCATGGTCGATCCAACTCTTGTACATTCATGAATAGGGGCAAGAAATTACGATATATCCTTCACCCCCTAGAAGCATAAAGAAGAATGGTCCTTTAGAATCCAAAGAAGAGAAGCAGAACAAAAGCTTACATTTAATCAGTGCAAAAGAATATGAAAAAGATTTAAAAGAAAACTCATCTATTTGGATTCTAGCTGTTAAGAAAGTTAGCACGAAAGACACAAATCATCACCCTCAGGAGATAGCAAGCCTCCTTGAAAGCTTTAAGGATGTCTTTCCTGAGGATCTTCCAGATCACTTGCTGCCCATGAGGAATATCCAACATGCAATAGACCTTGTTCTAGGAGCTATCCTATCCAATCTGCCCCACTATCGCCTTAATCTCATAGAGCACGCTGAGATGAAACATCAAGTAGAAAAACTCTTTAGAAAGGGATTTGTTAGAGAAAGTTTAAGTCCTTGTGCGGTATCTGTACTCTTGACTCCCAAGAAGGATGGAACTTGAAGAATATGCTTGGACAGTCAGGCAATTAACAAGATAATGATAAGGTATCGATTTTCGATTCTCCAGCTTGATGACATGCTAGATATGATAGCTGGATCCACTATTTCTCCAAGGTTGACTTAAAGAGCAGATATCATCAGGTTAGAATTAGGTCTGGAGATGAGTGGAAGTCCACTTTCAAAATGAACGATGGTCTTTATGAATGGTTGGTCATGCCATTTGGTCTGTCTAATGCCCCTAGTACATTTATGAGACTCATGACTCAAGTGCTACGACCATTTATGGGCACATTTGTGGTCGTGTACTTTGATGATATTCTCATTTATAGTAAGACTAAGGAAGACCACTTAGAGCATCTCCATCTAATGTTCCAGACTCTTAGAACCGAAAGCTTATTTGCAAATATCAAGAAATATGATTTCATGACCACACGCATCATTTTCTTAGGTTTCGTTGTGACCCCTGATGGTATGTCCATGGACCCTGAAAAGGTTCGTGCAGTTAGAGAATGGCTTGTACCCCAAACATTCATGATGTCATTTTCCTAGGTTTAGCAGCTTTTTATCGAAGATTCATTAAGGGGTTTAGTACGATTATGGCTCTCATTATAGATTGTATAAGAAAGGAGCCTTTGAATGGACTAAGACTACTGACCGAGCCTCTAGAATTGCTCGTCTTTATTTTGATGAAATTGTCTGACTATATGGATTACCTGAATCGATTGTGTCTGATAGGGATATTAGGTTTGTTAGCTATTTTTGAAAGACTTTGTGGCACTTAATGGAAACAAATTAAATTTTATCAGTATATCACCCCCAGACTGATGGTCAAACCGAAGTGGTAAATAGAAGTTTAAAAAATTTGCTTCGGTGTTTAGTTAGTGAGAATATGAGAAATTGGGACTTGCTGCTACCTAGAGCCGAATTTGCATACAATAGTTTCGTTAATAGGACTATTAGCATGAGTCCCTTCAAGGTTGTGTATGGCCATCACCCTAGAAAATCGGTTGACCTCATTCATGTACCCTTGCATACTAGAACATCTGAAACAGCAAAATCATTCGCACAACACATTAAGAATCTACACAAAGAAATTGTAAAAAAAATTAATGTTAGTAATCAAATTTATAAACAATTAGCAGACTCACACCGATGAGCCCATGATTTTATTGAAGGTGATTATGTTATGATTCGGATTAGACCGAAATGGTTTCCTTCGGGAATCATCAAAAAATTACATGCACGTGGAGCAGGCCCCTTTAAGATTTTAAAGAAGATCGGACTAAATGCATATATTGTACATTTACCACCTGATTATGGCATCAGATCTACTTTTAATGTTTCAGATCTGGTTAAATATAAGAACCAATAATGATACCTAGTGATCCATTTGAGCCTAACTCATCCATTGAGAGCGAACCCCAATCTAAGTGTCCATAGCCAAAATTTTCTGTAAAACATGATCGTATTGAAAAGATTCTGGATGAGAAAGTAATTCCACCAAGAGAAAAGGATATCAAAGGTACCTAGTTCATTGGCATGACCGGCCTGAGTCCGAGGACACATGGATAACTCGAGAAGAGCTGTAAGGAAATGATCCTAATCTACTCGAGCACTATCAAAGTCAAGGTAGCCTTTATTCGATGGAGTCAAATTCTCTCCAGCTCGAGAGAATTGGTGTGGACACCAGTCACCATGATTCGTTATGGCTTGAATATTGATAAAGTCTTTTATTTTGTAATATTTTATTTGAGTCCTGTAGTTTTTATTTTGAGTCCTGTAATGGGATTATAATTGAGTCCTAGTTCGAGTCAGTCATTTAGGGAGTCTCATGGTCAACCACTTGGAGGCATACCATTTGAAGACACATGACCAAATGAGTGCTGCCCTCTCATGTGTGCGTGCCCTCTTCATGGAGATTCCAGATTTTCATGGCTTCTTCACGTGAAAAATCCATTGCCCTCCTTATCGCATGCCATCAGATTATCACCTTCTCAACACCTTCCTCAAAACTCATGATCCATCTCCATCGCTAACACCCTCCTCAACGTTACTCTATTTAGGTTGTTAGGTTCCTCTTTTAAAGAAAAATAATGGTCTTGTAATCGATGATTGATTGGAAAAAAAAATCTGTTTCCTCATCTCATGAGTTCTCTTCTTCCTCCCCCCACTCCGTCTTCCTTCTTCTTTCCCTCTTTTCCTTCTCTTCTCATAAGTCTTGCTCAAGAATGAAGTATCCAACCAATCTGCAGGATCCCAACACATTAACCTGTAGGATCCCAATGCATCAACCCTCCTTCTTAATGGCTGCTTCCTCCTTATGCCGCAATTCTTCGCATGCTCGGATCGAATCCCTTTGTTCTTAGACAATAGAAAGAATTACCAACAACCGCAACCTAATTCAACATCTGAATCTTCCCTCATCCAAAAGTCTTCATCGACATGTTTGTGAGATCTCTTGCTTCTAAATGAATCTCTGAGTAGATCGTTATTGTAGAAATTAATTCTGTATTTTTTATTAATTAGATCTAAAATTTTTAATTAGGATCTGATGCCCTAATCATGGATGGTTTCTTAATCATCCACGATCTTTTTCTAGATCTAGGGGATTGAACTGTTTGCATGCATAATAGTAATTTCTTTCTGATTTTAACATAATCACCTCCATTATCATTGTTTGCTGGTTATCCGCTGCATTGTTATTAATCTTGTTTGCTTGCATCCTCTAGAACTAGCTTCGTTCCACATCAGTGTCTCTACACCATTTAGTTATGAGGACAACCAACGTATATGGCACACAATGACTTACACTTGATATCACTATCGTCCTAGTAATAGCGTATCATTTGATCGCAAACCAGTTTAAGGACCACGCAATAAATTCTCCTTTATCGATCAAAGTAGTCCTAAGGACTTCATTACATCACAGGAATTCGTTAGAAGATGTAATCTTGTAATGAAAAAGGTCAAATAACTTTTATTATTGATCAATTCATGTACATTTATAATTAGTACAATTATCAAATGATTGACTTTAGGATATATTTTTCAACATGACAGTCACACTGTCATCCTTTCACATCTTATATGTGGCCCTTTCTTCCTCAGATGCATATTCTTCGGTCGTATCAGATGCAGGAGAATCCAGTATATAAGAGACTTTCTCCTAAGTGAGAACTATTCTTAAATTTTTTATTCAGTCCACATAGTTTGGTCCGATCAATTTATTAGCATCTAATATGCCTCGCAGTGATAATGAAGATGCCATATATGCAATTAATATACAATAACAAGAACATAATATAAGCGACAACTTATGATGACATACACAACTAGATTAGGACTTTTGTCTAATTATGTCTCTCACTATTTTAACAAATTTTATAGCTATCAAGTATGAAAAAATGAGAAACATCATTATGTTTCTAAGTGGGATTGAGATCTCTATTCCTCACAAACACCTTGTGGATAGCACAACAAGCATTTATGAGTTCAAGAGTAGGTAACTTTTTATCAATTGTACTTCATACAATTCTCAATATTTTTTTCTCTTGCCTCTAGATCAGTCATAGTCTTGTGGATAGCACAATAAATTATAGTGTTCTAGTTAAGTTAACCCTTCAATCCTATATGGTCATACTTAAACAATGCTGTCCTTGTGGATAGTACAATAAAGCAACATTATTCAAATATGCCATAAACATCAATATGCCCTTAGTCAACATCATATTAATTTCTATAGTAAGCCTTGTGGATAGCACAATAAGCTCACTAAGATCTTGACATACTTTATTGACTAAGCATGAAGAAAGGCCTTTGTAGTGTCTACATAACTAAAGTCCGAAACTCAATAAGATCAAATTGGTCAGATCAATAGGTGGGAGGCTCTCCGTAGCTTTCTTAGGCACCAATAAAGTTGGCTAGGCTAGTATACGGACCTAATTAGAAAATAATCTTTAACACTTATCTAGACACCAATTGATTAAATGAATTCGATATTTGATTTGTAAGTGAATTCTGATATTACAACTTAATATAATTTTTCTAGAGAGTCTTGAACTGATCTCGACACATCCTAACTACTACTACATAAAATGTAACATACAAATTATGCAATTTGGCATGCCTTTCAAAGCTATAATATCATTCATATTAAAATACCAAAATAATAATCATATAAGGGTGCACAAATGACTTAACATATAACAAGTTTAGTCAACATTGAACTAAACCCTAATCGAATTAGGCATGCATTACACCCTTAATCAAAAAATTGATTTAAGCAACAAGCAACCATGAATCAATAAATTTCATATTATCATAAATTAAATTTAATAACTAAATTTAATTTATGATTCAAATAAAGTCAAAAATAATTTTTGATTTTAAGACCGATGCTAGAAATCGATGCAATATTTTTGGCAAAATATGAACTAGAACAATTTTATATTACAACTTTTACACTTGTTTGATT
>KE510259.1:8506-21735 GCA_000441515.1 Elaeis oleifera | reverse complement strand
AAAAAAATTTTAAAATTACCATTTACCCTGCACTGAATTTGCAACATAGACAACATCCGGTCTCATATATGTAATAGCATACATTATAGATCCCACTACTGAATATATATAATTTTACTCATATGTTCTCTTTCTTGAGGAGTTATCAGACAATCTTTCTTCGAAAGAGAAATTTCATGGCCTATCAGAAGATAGTCTTTCTTAGAATTCTCCATGCTGAATCACTTCAGCACGGTATCGATGTAGTGGATTGGGATAATCTAAGCAATCTCTTCAATCTATCTCTATAAATCTTCATCCCTAGGATGTAGGATGCTTCTCCCAAATTTTTCATAGAAAACTGTGACGACAGCCAAATCACTTGTAATGTAGGGATATCATTTTCGATTAAGACAATGTCATCCATATACAAAACAAGAAATACAACTACAGAACTATTTGTCCACTTGTAAATGTAGGATTCTTCATTCTTAATGAAACCATATATTCTGATCATCTTATCAAAAAGTATGTTCCAACTCCTAGATATCTGCTTCAATCCATAAATGGATTTCTGAAGCTTACACATCTTAGACTCATCTGTGGATGTGAACCCTTTAGGTTGTATCATATACACCTCTTCTGCCAGCTCTCCATTCATGAAAGTGATTTTCACATTCATTTGTCAGATTTTATAATCCAGATGTGTCGCTATCGCAAGCATAATTTGAATGGATTTAAGCATTGACACAGGAGAAAATATCTCGTTATAGTCAATACCATAATATTGACGATATCCCTTGACAACCAGATGAGCTTTATAGATCTCCACCTTCCTGTCTGCTCCTCTTTTCATTTTGAAAATCCACTTACATCCTATGGATTTTACCTCTTCAGATGGATCAACCAATGTCCATATATCGTTGATTTTCATGGACTCCATTTCAGATTTCATGACGTCAAGCCACTTATCAGAGTCGGATCTCTACATTGCATCCATATAGGTGATCGGATCCTTATTGTTCTCATCGAGTTCAATAGGATCACCATTCCAGATCAAGAAATCATAGTATCTATCCGATTGATGTGGTACTCTATCGGATCTTCTCAATGGTGCATCTACAATAGGCTCAGAGTTTGATCTAATCAATTTTAGTTATGTAGGTTCACTAGATTATGTCGATTCTTCTATCTATCAAACTTCATCAAGTTCAATCTTTGAGGTATTAGTTCCTTCTTCAAGAAGCTTATTTTCTAAAAAGATTATCTTAAAGCTAACGAACACCTTTATTCATCAGCAAAGTAGAAATAATACCCTTAGTTCTTTTGAATACTTAATGAAAAGATATTTGTCAGACTTAGGTTCGAGCTTATCTGTTATTAAATATTTGATATAAGCCGAACACCTCCAAACTCTAAAGTGTGAGAGTACTGACTTATATCTTGTCCTTATCTCATATGGTGCTTTATTTACAGACTTACTCGAAATCCTATTAAGTATATAACAAGTCGACTCGAGTGCATATCTCCAAAAAGAAGAGATCAACAGACTAGCAAAGCCCATCATAGATCGAATCATGTCCAATAAGATTTGATTTCTTCTTTCAGACATACCATTATGTTGTGGTGTTCTAAGAGGGGTCCATTGTGAGAAAATTTCATTCTCTTCTAGATATATCAGAAACTCACTGGAGAGGTATTCATCCCCTCGGTTAGATCGAAGAGTTTTAATACTCTTTTCAATTTATTCTCTATCTCATTATGAAACTATTTGAACATTTCAAATGATTCGAACTTGTGTTTCATCAAGTAGATATACCCATATCTAGGTAGATCATCAGTGAATGCAATGAAGTAGTAATACCCACCTCTGACACTTATGTTCATGAGTCTACATACATCAGTATATACGAGACTTAGAACTTCACTGGCTCGTTCATCTTTTTCAGTAAAAAGTGACTTGATCATCTTCCTAAGTAGACAAGACTCACAGGTTGGCAATGATTCACAATCATTGACTTCGAAGATTTTTTCTTGAGTCAACCTATTCATCCTGTTCTTGTTAATATGACCTAACCTACAATGCCAAAGGTAGGCATTCAAGATATTATCTATCCTAGGGTGTTTATTTGACATATATATTATACTAGATCGGGATACAACATAAATGTCATTGTTTAATTGTCCATTCATCACCATAATACTATTCAAAATGATATTACAAGAATTTTTTTTATTAAAATTTCATAATTGTTCTTAGTCAAATACCTATAGAAATTACATCCAATAAAGAACTAGGATAAAAGTGACAATCACTAAGAACAACGACATGATAATTGAATAGAAGCTTGATAATTCTTAATGGTAGAATTGGAATTGATCTTTCATCTCCAACATTTAGAAATTTTTCGCTGTCTCCAAATCTCCTACTATCCTAAAGTCTCTGCAACGAATTGTAAACATCAATAGGACTATCAGTGTCTAATACCCAAGTCATTGTATCACATATAGAGAAGTTGCAAAGTGTTATTATATAATTGCCTTGCCTAGCAACCGCTTATTTTTTTCTTTATTCGGCCTATTTGGGTCAAGAGAGACAATATACTGAGGATAATTTCTCTTTCAGTGATCCTACTTCTTACAGTAGAAGCACTCTACCTAACTTTGATCGAACTTGAACTTTTTGATTTGACCTCCAGCATGCTACACCTTTTATTTTTTTCTTTTTTTCTTAAAGGGATGATGTCCCATCGAAGAAGATCCTTTCACTACATTCACCATCTCCTTATGGAGTTGATGATCCTTCTTAAAAGTCTGTAGCAACCCCAGTAAACCATGATAGTTGATTGTAGGCTTCATCATTCTATAAGACTGAGAAAGAGGAGGTAAGACTTAGGCAGAGAATTTAGTATCGCATCCTTCCCAAGCTATTCATGTAAGAAAAAATTGAACATGCTCAGGTGCTCGATCTGTTCGATCATGTACCATACATGATCGATGACTGACGTCCTTCCTTCATTCGAGTGTTGAAGACGGCATAATTAGTCTTGTGTCGCTCAATATCGTCAGGAGTGCCAAATGATTCATTCAATATTTGTAATATTTTCTCTGACTGAGCATCCTCAAACTTATGGTTGAACTCATCATTTATCGCCATCTGCATAATACAATGCATCATGGTACGATCGTTGAGTCACTTCAAGTAAATATCTCAGACCGCACCACGAGCGTTTGGAGTGGGCTCCTTAGGTGTCGAATCTGTAAGCACGTACAAGATCCATTCGTGCTCTAGAATGATCTTCAATTTTCAATACCAACTATCGAAATTGGATCCCATCAACTTATCACTATCCAATAGTAATCAGAGTGACAAGGTGGTGGCCATAACTGCATAAAAGAAAAGTCAAAAGCCTAATTAGTATATGAATTATTAAGCTTAAAGACTTGAACTTTAGTCTAAAGGTTCTTTAACTATTTTATATGAATTGATAGCTTCTACCTCTAATTCGAGAAATTATCTTAATTCTTTAATTGGTACTAGAATCCACACAGACTGCATACGGGCTTGACTTTGATCGGACAATCCATGTGCATCTATGGATAGGTTCTTAATCAATTATTTTTTAAATAATTTCTACTAAATAATTTTGCCTCAGGTATCTTTTAGTAAGCTTTGGCCTCCATTGAAAGATCTGATTAAGTCCAACCATTAACATGACCATACTTAGTGTATCTAACTAACGAATGATTAGGTCCGACTTTGGTCGGCTAACCTAACCATCCATCAGAGAGACACAACTAAGTTATCATATTATGAATGAAAATTCTAATAGCAGATAAATACCAGGCCTTTGGGTCTCTAATGATTATTAGACTACTGAATCCATTACTATCCAACTTAATGGGAGGCCATAATCTAGTTATCACCATAACTATTTGATTTTAAGGATCTAATAATTTAGAAGATTTATTTAATATTTTAAGATAAGAGAAGAGATAGACCAGCCAATCATAATCCTTCTACTGACTTCACCAAGTCAGATCTAAGAAGACTAGAGACAAGCTGGTTGAATCGACAAATTGTAAATCTTCCCATTGCCTTCACCAAGTCGTGAAGAGGACTATAGATAAATCATTCTAGGGCACCTAAATCAGTCATACTGATTTATTAGCTAGCATGGGTCAACTCAAATCACTTAGCGATCTAATCAAAATATAATTTACCATGTTAGCCAGATCAGTGAGATTAGTGAGAGGATCTGCTAAGCTTGCCTTAGACACCATCGAAATGATCAGATAAACTGCTGCCAATTAAAAATCACCAATCAAAACTATCAGACTTATCTTATATACCAATTGATTAATTAGTTTCAATTTGATTTGCCTAATGACTCAGGCTCGACCACTGAGTCACAATCAAAGTCTATTTGATCTAATCAAAGACATGGACTTGACCAACTACAACTATTATATTGGTTCTAAAAAAATCTTGATTTAATCTAATTTAATTTTAATTTATTTAATCAATTTTTTTATTTAATCTATTTGATTCTAACCTTAGGTGTAACCCAATTAAGAGGACTAATCAAGCTAACCCATAGATCCATATTTTATGCAAATGTCACTAGATCTTTAATTCATAATTCTAAATCTAAATGATTTAACCCTTAATTTCTAATTAAATTTATAATCAACATGAGTTAAGATTTAGGTCTGAAATAATTTCAATTTATAAATATTTTACATCAATTTTATGCAAAAATTTTCTATTCTGAAACTTAGTCAGCTCACCCCTAGATTGAGCCGGCTCACTATAATAGATCGACTAAGTCTGTGACTTAGTCGACTCACTGTAAATGAATAGTAACCTATTATATCCACCTACTGCAATTGGGTTGGCTCAGTTGGAAATTGAGTCGATTAAATCAGGGGACTAAGTCGACTCAGTTCAAAATCAAGTTGGCTCAGCAGGCGTGCCAGCAACTTTTTCAAAGTTTCAATTTAAAAATTTGATAAATTTACATAAACTAAATAAAATCAATCATAATAAATTTTAGATCTAATCTAATTTTTTATGATTTAAATTTATTTTCATGATCAAAATAATTTTAATCACTAAGATTAGATGTTATTACTTTTCATACAACTTGTATCACATACAATAAATCCTAAGATTTTTAGATCTAGGATTTAGCAAAAAAATAAATTTTCTTCTTTTCACATTCTTCTTTATGTGATATAATCACTTGGCACCCCTACAAGCCATAAGAGTACCTCATCGAATGAAAAGAGAGAGTCTTTAAACCCTACAATGTCTTATGATCTGACGGCCTGATGATCAACCCAATTCGAGTACTTGGCTACTTGGATTATCTAATCTAACCATATCATGTATGAGATTGATCAAAATCAAATCTAAACATAAGAAATAATTTAGATCTAATTTAAATAATAAAAAATCAGATCTATACATGCATATATATCAGTCATAACGAACCTGGCTCAGATACTACTGAAAGAAATCGGCAGGCATTTCAAGCATGCTTTTATTTTTTAGTAAATACATAAGATTAAATAATTTAATCTAATATTCATGCTTTAGATCAGATCTAAAAGTACCTATCCTAGGATCCATAACATGATACATTGCATATATAAGATCTAAAATTAAAAATCTACATGCATGATCATATCAAACATGTGGTAGATCTAATCTAAAATAAGTATGAGTTCAAAACTCATCTCCTGAGCATGGGTAGTAGATCATCGTGACTGAATATCATGGATTTGAGGTCTTGCTGGTTGCTCGCAGTCACACAGGATGTCCGACCTCTGTGGATCATCCACTCGAAGCCCTACGCTGATTGATCTCCATGAGAGCACCAGCTTGCATGAAGATCCTGTTGATGGCTGGTCTGCACCTTTCTTCGGATCTCTCAGACTCTTCCAAAATCAAAGAAGAATGGGAGGATCAAAGTTTTGTGGAAGGAAGGAGGAGAACTCTTCTTCTCTTTTGTTTCCACTCACCCAAACTCTAGAACAGATTCTAGGTCTCTCACCCAAGAGGAGTCAGATCTCCTCTAATCTCATATGCCAAAGAAGGCTTCCCACCCTAAGACCTCACACCCCACTTCTTAGATTATCTCACGATGAAAAGTATCTAAATTTTGTTGCACAAAATTCAGCCCTTCTTAAGGTGGGCATGATGGGTTGATAAGGATAAAGATCTAGATAGTTTTTTACTTCAAATTCAAATTATTTTGAATTCAAACCCTAACCACTTAATCCTATCCTTTAGGATGTTGAGATGGGGCAACAAAAACACTTTTGGCATGATGTTTCTAATGCAAATTCTGAATTTTTATTGAGATAGATGGCATGGGCAAAGGGTGTCGCATGAAAGGATGAGTCCAATCAAAATTGGACTTTGAGGTTTATCCATTTAGGTCTTCATCCTAATCAAATTAGGTTAGACAAATTACATAATATAAATCTAATTTAATTAAAAACTAAACTAACTTGATTAAATCTTAATCAAATCAAAATTTAATCGAGTCCAAATCCTGATCAAATCAGGAATCAATCAACTTTAGTGATTAAGTCATCTCATAACCTAATGGGGTCGAACCTAATTGAATCTAATTCAATTAGATTTGGACCAAACCATATTGCTCAATCAAATTAAGCTAATCAGCAATCTAATTGCTAATTAAACCTCTGATAATTCACTAACTCTTAGTAAATTATTTCATTGCAACTTTTGTATAAGGTTAACCATCAATCATATTGATGATTATACCCTTGAATGATTCTCAATCATTGATCAGCCATCTGATGAGTCAGAAACTTTTTTTAAGTGTGATCCCATAGGTTCGAACCTAAGTCGGTAGCATAAAATAAATTCTATCCTAATCGAAATGATTATCTAGCAATGGTATCCGACGTCTGAATAGGCCGAATGATTGCAAACCAATATTCAAGAACCTTGGACTATAGTTACCATATAATTTATCCCTTTAATCCTGAGTGCTTAGGATGACTTCAGAGTTAAACTATCAACTCTTAATTAGTACATCCATAATGTGTCTCAACCTCATAAATCTTGTAACTCCTCACAAGGACTATCTTGGCCAAAATTTTGCTGAATTGAAATATAATGTAGCATTAACTCCGAAAATCAGGAGTGGTTAATCCCATCTTAACTCACACCTCGACTTCGTAAGTACTTAACTGTGTCCAGCAACCTTTCATCACTGAATTAAAAATTCAGATAGTCTGACATCAAAGCACAATGAGTTGCTTGCAAGTCACTATAGCGATCTCAGGTCGGAGAGATACTTATATCCATATACTTCGCGAGCTACTTTTGACATAGAATGCTCCATAGTTGGATCATGTTCAGTGAGATGTACTCCTACATCTTACCTGCATGCTATACCAGTGTCTCCACACTCCTTGGTTAAGAGGATAATCAATCCATATGACACACAATGATCTATACTTGATATAACTATTATCCTAGTAATAGCATATCATTTGATCGCGAATATATTTAAGGACTAAATGATAAATCCTTCTTATTGATCAAAATAGTCCTAAGGCCTTCATCACAACACAAGAGTTTAAAAAGAAGATATACACTTTGTGATGTAAAAGTTAATAATTTTTATTAATAAATAATTCATATACAACTTACATACATGAGCACAACCATCAACAAGTTGATGATGGACTTTGAGACATAATTCCCAACACTTCTGCTTTAAGTCATTTGATGACTTAAAGCCCTAGGACTCTTATGTTCTAATTCTATAATAGGCCCCTTGCTATATGTTTTATTTATTCCATTCCTAAGAGCTCTCATCCTATCTCCATGCCATCTCCCTCTCCTCTCCACTCTCTCCTCCTCTCCTACGCCTAAAGGTGTTGGGCTGATCCACTTGGAGCACTCGAAGGGTCGGGTCTTGGTCCATCTGCGTGAATGAAGAAGAAGGCTACGATCAAGGGTTGATCAAGGTTCTACTGGAGATCTGATCGAAAGCCGATCTAATAGCTTGTTGATCTTCTTGGAGATGATGAATCAAAGTTGGAGAAAGCATCTAGTCTAAGTCTGAGTGGATATCTGTAAAGATTGGATACATGTACAGCTCAACTGTGAACCTCAACTCCACGATCATCGAACAGTGGTATTCACTATCCATGCAAAGGTGATGATGCGATCATCATGATAATAATCTGATTTAAAATTATTTTAAATTCTCTTAATCTTAGATTCATGAATGATCTGGCACAGATCAAGATGCGATCTTGATCGGATTGCATGTTGGATCAAATTTTAAATTCCGCTGCATCTTAATTCTGTTGATTGAACGTGCGATCTTTTCTTCAGAAGCACATATAAGGTTCAAATAATTATATATACTCACAATCTTTAATCTGATAGAGATCTTTAGGAACATGAGAGAAACTAAAGCCATTAAACATACGACCCTCTAAGATTACTATTTGCAGCAGCTCCAATCCACTTACCTATCTTCCCAAGCAGCAATAAGCTTTGAGTTTCTAGGAATAGTAGGCTAAGGGGATGCTTTACTAGAATAGTTTGTCCAATAATTTTTCTTCTCTTGTTCTCTTTCTCTTTTCTTGATGGATAGGTCTCTCTCTTTCTTTCTCTTTTCTTTCTTCATAAATTTCATGCCCAAAGAGGAGGTGATGCCTCCTTTTTAGTAAAAGAGGGGCACCCCTCATTACTGAATCCTAAAGGGAGTGCATTCTTGAGAGGAAAGCAGAAAGGGTTGTATCCTTATTTGCAATCCCTTCTCTTATCAATCACATGTGGATTTTAGGTGGGAGAAGGAGAAGGGTCGGCGGCCTATCAAATGACTACCTCCTTCTTTCTTGAAGCATGCCCCCACTTGGGGTGCATCATATAACAGTGGCACCAGCCTTGGTGGCTAGAGCTTGCTTGGGTCCAACCCAAGTAGCTGGTGGATCTCTAGTTCAGATCTTTCCAAGCTTGATTTAGCTTAATATCAGTGTCTAAGATTAATTCCTTAAACTCTTCTTCAAGGTGGCTCAAACCTTCTTAGTCCAATAATCAAGAGAATCCTTAATTGGAGTATAATGTTAATTGAACTAGAGGTAGATGGTGTAGGGAAGGAAAGTATTTCTCTTCGAAAGATCCAGATTGCATCTAAAATTTTTTTATTAATCTACATTAATAAGGATCAAATCTTTACCTGATTAGCAGCAGAACCAGAGATTAAATCTCAAATAATCTAATATAAACCTTTACAGAGGCCTGGATATACAGACCCTCTACTTCGCATGCACGCCAGACATCGCAGGAAAGTAGGATGAACTCCGATCTTCACAATCCAATCAAATGAGAGAGGAGATGTGCTAATATGATACCTCACACCAGCAAGTGGGATGCTTAAGGAGGGCCCACACCCAAGGGAGAAGAGGCGGCACCAAAGGGGAGAGGTTAAGGAGAAGAAGAAGGGCTTCTCTCTTCTCACACCTCTCTCTCTCTTTCTCTCTTCTGTCAATCTGATTTGTTTGCTATTTTTCTATGCATCCATAGGTAGAGACCCTCTCTATTTATAGATGTATCCCATGATCCAATAAGTATAGGAGTCCTAACTCAAATCTGATTTGAATCAGTCTAATACTAATGAAAGAAGGATTCCTACATGTGATAGAATTGCCATCACTTATGACAACCACTTTGCACCCACTTCCTCACCCATATGGGATGCCCTAAACTAACACCATTCAGGTGTTGGTTGACCTACATGAGAGAGAAATCCAAGTGCATGTAGGATTTCTCATATCTCATCCGAAATGGATCCGATTCGAATCCAATTCGAAGCTAATTCGAATAATTTTAAAGACTATCAATCCCAAACTCTTTAGAACTTTTGTACCAAGTCTAACTTAGATTTTTGAACCCAATTAAGCCTAATCAATTCAGATCTAATTTAAAATTAATCAACACTTTAATCCAATTTTTCATATGCTCCATGAATCATAGATCAGAAACTGTTCATCTCTGAAATCAAATCTGAACCTCATGTGTAATGCTAGCTAGATATAGTCAACTCTTCAATCTTATTGATCCATAACTTAATTCTCAATCAAGTTAGCTTATATATTCAATCAAATCTAGTACTTCCAAATTAGATATATAAACATAGGTTAATTCCTTCCTACTTTATCTGACTTGTGTGTGTGACTCCATAGGTTCAAACACTAACTCGGTAGCACAGGAACCAATTCCTATACTAATCGAGATACCATCTAGCAATGGTTCTCGATGTCCAGATAGGTCAAATTATTGTAAAAGAATATTTCAGAATCTATACACATGATTACCACATAATTCATCTTTTTGATCCTGAATGCTCTAGGATGGTCTCAGGTTAACTGTCAACCGAGATTGCTCCATCCACATTGTATTTCAACCTTTCAAATCTATCTCATGGATTATTCTGGCCGAGGCTTTGTTAAATTGAAATACAGTGATACATCAACTCTAATAATTCAGAGGGATCAATCCCATCTTGATCCATACACAAACTTCGCAAGTATTTGATGGTATCCAATAGCCTTCCGTTATTGCAATAGAAATCTAGATAGTCTGGCACCAAAGCACAGTGAGTTGCTTGCAAGTCACTGTGATGATCTCAGATCTGAAGTACACTTATACCCACGTGCTTCGTGAGTAGTTCTTGACAGTAGAACGCTCAACAGGTGAGTCACTTGTTCAGTGATGATGTACTCCTATATCTCACCTGTATGCCATACCAGTGTCACCACACTCCTTGGTTAAGAGGACAACCAACGCATATAGCACACAATGACCTCTACTCAATAACTTTCATCATCTTGTAATGATGTATTATTTAGTCGCAAATATGTTTAAGAACTATACGATAAATCCTCAATTTATCATACACTAGCATAGTTCTAAGGACTTCATCCCAGCACAAGAGTTCAAGGAAGATGTTACTTTGTAATGAAAAATATCAGAATAACTTTTATTCAATGATCAATAATTCATATATAAAGAAAAACTCAATCATCATACAATTGATTTTAGGACACAATTCCTAACAACTTCTACTTGGACTAAAGCCAATCAGGGTAGTATCTTATACCTATCTTCCATTTGAAATCATCGAACTCATTGATCTCGAGAGCTTTAGTGAAGGAGTTGGCTAAGTTCTCTTTTTTGTCGATCTTCTAAAACTCGACATCATCTCGGTTCACAATCTCTTGCACCAGATGATAGTGGCACAAAATATGTTGTAGCATCCAATGTAGCATTGTATTCTGCTTCGCATACAGAATTGGCCACAGTATGTTGCTTGAAACTCTTCCAGCTAATAGCTCCTTCATTCAAGGTAAATACGTAGCCCAACACACTTATACTATCATCACAATCTGATTGAAATTAAAATTAGTATATCCCACAAGTTTCATGTCAGTGTCTCCATAGATAAGCTATTGGTCTTTAGTATTTCTCAAATACTTAAGAATTGCTTTCGCAATCTTCCAATGCTTCTTATCTGGATCAGACTGATACCTACTCACTATCCCTTGTGAATAGGCCACGTCCGACCTCGTACATATTATAGTGTATATGATAGATCCCACTACCGAAGTATATGGTATTCTACTCATATGCTCTCCCTCCTCAGGAGTTGTCGAATAATTATTCTTAGAAAGAGTAATTCCATGACCTGTCGAAAGATAGCCTTTCTTAGAATTATCCATGTTGAACTGCTTCAACAAGATATCAATACACGTGGATTGAGATAATTCAAGCAACCTTCTTGATCTATCCCTATAGATCTTTATCCTAAGGATGTAGGATGCTTTTCTCAAGTCCTTCATGGAGAACTGTGATCATAACTACAGCTTCACACTTTGTAAAATCGGGACGTCATTTCCTAGTAACAGTATGTCATCCACATATAGCACAAAAAAGATGACTACAGAATCGGAAGTCCACTTGTAGATGCAAGGCTCTTCTCAATTCCTAATGAAGTCATACGTTTTGATCATCTTATCAAATGCATGTTTCAACTCCTAGATGCCTGCTTAAGTCCATAAATAGATCCTTTCAGCTTGCACACTTTCGACTCATATGTGGATGTGAATCCTTCAGCTCTGACACCATCTGTCAGATCTCATAATCTAAGTATGCAGCGATAGTAAGCATAATTTAGATGGACTTGAGCATTATCATAGGAGAGAACGTCTCGTTATAGTCAATGCCATAATACTGACGGCAACCCTTGGCAACTAGATGAACTTTATAGGTCTCTACTTTTCCATCCCACCTCTTTTTCTCTTGAAAATTTATTTACATCCTATGGGTTTTATCCCTTTAGGCAGATCAACTAGTGTCCATACACCATTGATTTTCATAGACTCCATCTCGAATTTCATAGCCTCAAGCCATTTCTGAGAGTCAGACCTTTGCATGGCCTCCATATAGATGATCGGATTCTCATCGTTCTCATCAAGTTCGATGGGGTCACCATCCCGAATTAGAAAATCATAGTATCTGTCACGCTGACGCGATACTCTACTGGATCTCCTCAATGGTGCCTCTACTGGCTTCGGATTCGATTCACCAATTAAATTCAATTCCGTGTGTGGTCCTTCCACCTCATGAAATTCATCAATTAATTTTACAGGCATTAGCTCCTTCATCAAGGAACTCTTTTCTCAAAAGGACTACTCGATTACTGACAAACATCTTTTACTCTGCAGTAAGGTAGAAGTAGTATCCTTTAATTTCTTTGGATACCCTACGAATAAGCATCTATCAGACTTCGATCTAAGCTTATCTGTCTTTAAACGCTTCACATAAGCTGGATACCCCCAAATCCTAAGGTGTGAGAGCACCGGCTTACGTCCAGCTCATATCTCATATGGAGTTTTCTCGACAGACTTACTGGGCATCTTATTTAAAATGTAGTAGGCAGTTTTTCGAGCATATCTCCAAAAGAAGATTGGCAGACTCGCAAAGTCCATTATAGATCAGACCATGTCTAATAAGGTTCGATTCTTCCTCTCTGACACCCCATTATGTTATGGTGTTTCAGGAGGGATCCACTGTGAGAGAATTCCATTCTCTTTTAGATATGTCATAAACTCACTAGTGAGATATTCACCTTCTCGGTCTGATCGAAGGGTCTTAATATTCTTTTCAGTTTGTTTCTCTACTTTAGTAT